>BQNB010000299.1:97472-179841 GCA_026074375.1 Tanacetum coccineum
TATATATATATATATATATATATATATATGTATGTGTGTGTGTGTGTGTGTGTGTGTGTGTGTGTGTATACTAGATGGATACCCGCGCATAGCGGCGGCGATAAAAATTGTTAACCAAACTCGCTCCGCAATTCTCTACCCGCTTAGAGAATTCATTTGTTTGGGTTTTCGTAGCTTTCTCGCAACATCATATTAACATCTTTCTCGATTGTATAAAGACTTACACACTCTCTTACCCATCAAACATTGTCTCCAAAAGTATATATCTTTTACGAATCAAGTTTGTATTCAAATTAAAGTTAAAGTTGTTAAATAATTCAAAATAAACCCACTAAAAATGTGAAAAGCTAAAAATTTATAAAAATATATCAAAATGGATGTTGAATTAAAGATCATGAAATTTTAGAAAATACGGTGAAATTAAATCATAAAAAAAATAAATAGATAAAAAGATACGTCAAATTGAAAATAAAAGTGATTTTTTAATTAAGAAGTGACACATGTCACCCTATGATGTGATTTTTTCTAAAATAAAATGGATGGTCAAGATTGCACCTCCTTATCTTAATTTTTGATGAGACCCACATTATAAATGCTTTCTATAATAGTATAGATATTGAGCATTTAACAAATTAGGCGAAAGTGGCGGTTTCAGGCAGCATTTTCCGACGGGTCGACCCAACATTGCATTAAATGCTTTTGTTGACCCGGTACCGCTGTTTAATAAAGCTATATGGTACAGTCCTATTTCTTCTCCTTGTCATTCCTGAGGAAGGATATCGAAGCTATATGGTACAGTCCTATTTCTTCTCCTTTCTTTTATCATGATTTCTTTCTTGCGGATTATGATTAGTTTAGAGGTAATGGGCTGGTCAGCAAATGGGTTGGGTTAGGTTAGGTCGACCATCGAATACTTCTTTTGAGGCCTGTAGGTGACTGATTCTTAAATATGATTGAGTACTTCTGTTATAACACGGGTAATCTAATCTTATATAAAAAATACGATGTTTTATTTATTTTTTAATAACTTAAGGTGACGTTTAACCCACTTGACCTGTTTGCAGTTTAATTTGGGTGTTTTTTAAGGCCGTAAGTAATTATGTTTATCAGCTTATAAGTTGTTTTTGATAGGGTTTTGCTATATTTGGATTTGTTGTGGCGTATGCGTGTGTGGTGGGGATTGTGTTTGTGGTAGTGGCGAACGAATTGTTGAAAGGGTATAGGTTGTTTTTCAGGAGGTTACGGGATGGGTTAAGTTTGGGGAAAGCACGTGTCCTCTCAAATAGAAAAGTACTATTTTAGACTACTATGTTTTGAACCATCTATGGGAGTTCAGGTGATCTTTTGGCCTGCTGCAAAAGAGCAGCAGTAAAGGAATGTCCAGGTTCTTTTTGTAACGGGTTTTGGGTGATATAAATGGGTGTTCGGGGTTGATTTAAAACATTTTTTTCAACTACTTCTTAGGTTATTATCAGAAACAAACTATTTGACCCTTAAAAACTAAAATCGTTTTATTATAAGAAAGTAGTATAACCACTAACCAACAGCTTAGCTAGCTCAATTATCATCATATAGTTACATAAACTCTATTGATACTGATATGAGTCTTTTGATAATCTGTTACACTTACACGCAACATTCTTACTTTTTTTGCAGGATCTATGTCCGATAATTCTAATTCTATTTGTTGGTCACACTTGACACGTGTTTGCGTGGCTGGCGTTAAACAACAGCAGTATAAGTAGTAGCAGTGAAGAAGTATTCGATCGTCGTTTGTCAATGCTGTAATGGGAAAAAAAATTGGCCCCGGTGATTTGTGACAACGTCATTCGCTACTATCATCATGTTTATTCAAGGTAAGCAGCAGTGGGCCGCTGTCGACAAAGCATGGGGAGTGTTTGGACGTATTAATGCCGTAATTGTAGGTTCTTTTTAGTTTGTTTAAAAAGTTGTGTGCACTCTGATCTGCTAAATCATAACGTGTCAACACCTTGGTTTTCTGAATATGTGACCATACCATCGTTGATTTTCTTATTTTGTCTTCAAATTTAATGCAGATGATCTGGAAAATTATTCAGTTTTATGTTGCTGACTTGCTATTATGAACTTAGAAAAGGTGATGTTATTTGGCTTTTTTACTTCAATTTGTTTGTGTAATTTAGTATTAGGTAGGAGATTATCAAAAGATCATATATATATGTTTGTTTTATTCTTTGGGTTTAAACTAACACGCTTAGATGCAGTGCAAGCATGGATGGACGAGTTTCTGTATGAAAGATTGCATAATTGCAGAAGGTCCTGATACCAGAGATCACATGAATACAGTAATTACAGTCCAGTATGTTGGAGAAGTAGAACCTGTTCGTCCTCGAGTTTGTCGGCAATGCCATAAACAGGTAATGCTTTCCTAAGAGTCTTGTTATATAGCTATGTGTAATTGCCATTTGTGCTAGAGTAGTTAACTTCTGTCAGTATGTTTGTTGAGTAGAAAACTCACGTACTACTGTTTAGAATAACATATATGTTCTTAGTGTTTGGCTAAACTGAATATGATAGAGAGATAAGCGTAGAGTTACATGACGGTTCGTATTGTAAAGCAGGTAGTTAACGTTGTAATAGTTCCCGACACATTAAATATTTTATCATCGCACTTATTGCTAAGCAATTAAGTTAAAATGTTATTAAGTTTTCTAATTGTATACTCAACCATTTTATAGTTACGAGTATTTTCATAAACATAACGGTAGTTAAAAGAATACTCAAACTCGGTAATCAAGTGTAGTAAAAATGGGTCTCGTACTATCGGAGAAACAAAAATGCCCAATGATTTAGGCAGGATCATTATTACCAAATCGCGGGGGGGTTGGTACTTTTAGAATCCACCTTTACCCCCACTAAAGCCCCTCTTCAATACAGACCCTCGTCCTAAGAGAATCATCAAACACTACAGCTAAGATATGCTACCTTTTATTGATTCTGAACTACTTTTGTTTAACATGTGTGTTTGCTGATTTTAGTGTCTTCACTTTCCTATTAGCCAAAATACCATAATCATATTAATAAAATTGAACACAAATCAACTCTAGGAAACATATTCTGTTCACATATGAAAGATACTAAGAAAGTCAGCGAGAGAACTTTTCCATGACTTTATGTTAAGCTCATACAATTTTGGGTAATTTGGAAGTCTTATTGGCCATTACCACACAAATCTCCTATATAAACTTATTGCCATCATATATCATACTCAAATTTATTGTTGTTTCTTTGGCAGGTGCAATTCCTCGGTTCAACAACTTTGCCATTCGATTGCGTGAAAACTCAACAACTTTGCCTTTATATTACGTGAAAACTTAAATCTAGAAGACGGAGTAGAAAACTGTACACATTTTTATAAGTATATAGCGAAAGAGTTGTGCTGCTCAAGTTTCACATGTTTAGTGAGCCGCTTAGAAATTGTGTGTATCAAATTGATTTATACAATGATCGATACGAACAACTTTCACGTAAATGTGAAGATTCGTGAGATTTTGTGTGCCCTTGGTCTTTAGACACAATGCTCCCGCGCGTTTGACACAATGCTCCCGCGACAAGAGCGGGTAACAATTCTTGTTTTATAACTTAAACAAATTAAAAAAATTAAAAAACACAAAAAAATAAAGAGTACAAAGTTATTTAGGGGAGGGAGGGTCTTTATAACCTACCCCTAATATGGGGGGTCTTTATAACATGGTTCTAAAAGGCGCGTTATGGCGCCGCAATGTGCTCATAAGGCGCGAGGCGTGACCTCCACGCCACGCAATAGACCAAGGCTTGGGCTTAAGGCTTGACGTGAGATGAGGAGTGAAAAAACGTGATAAGACGCGATAAAACGTGATGCATGGAGGCTTTTTGAATTCAATTTCGATAAAAATCGTATTTTTTTATATAATGAAAAAGATTACATGCAAAGATAGTTTCTTGACTTTATTCCTTATGTATGACACTTTTTTTAAACTCATATAATTGTCTTAGATATAAATATATAAATTTTAGAAAATTTTTATTTGTAGGCTTTAGTCACGCCTTAAAAAACGATATGACTCGCCCATAGTCGTAAAGGCGTGTGGCTTTGCATGACGCACACTAGGCCTCCGCTATTTTATAACCTTTGCTTTATAACATCTGGTTCCTTTTTTGGTTGTAAGATGGACCCCTATAATATTTATCACATTAAAGCTAGTTCATCCGCATTAGCCTTTTGATTTCCCTAAAAATAGGCTTAGACTCTCTATTACGTAATTCCTATATAAAGTCTAATTGTTGTGTATATTATTAATATTAAAACGTATACTCCAATGCCACTAGCGACGGAATTTTATAGCGGTATATAAAGTCTTTTTGTTTGATTTAAAAAAAATTGTGACCCGGCCGAGTTTATCAACCGGGTCAACCCGGGTTAACGAAAAAACGGCGGTTCAATCTATACACAAGCAACGATTCGTGAGACGCAAGGATGAATTTGACTGGGTAATTTGGTTTTTGATCTAGGTTTTTGAGTGCTGAGTTTATGGATTCGAGTATGAAGGGGACGTAAGAAGGTGAGTTCAGGTTAGAAGGGATGGTCATTGGTTTTATCAGGTCGCCAGTTCTGTCGGTTCTGTTGGGCATAGAGAACCGGTTTTGTTGGACAACGGAGCCGGCAAATTATATATATGTATATATGTATATGTATATATATATATATACTAGTTGGATACCCGCGCATAGCGGCGGCGATAAAAATTGTTAACCCAACTCGCTCCGCAATTCTCTACCCGCTTAGAGAATTCATTTGTTTGGGTTTTTGTAGCTTTCCCGCAACATCATATTAACATCATTCTCGATTGTATAAAGACTCACACCCTCTCTTACCCATCAAACATTGTCTCCAAAAGTATATATCTTTTACGAATCAAGTTTGTATTCAAATTAAAGTTAAAGTTGTTAAAAAATTCAAAATAAACCCACTAAAAATTTATAAAAATATATCAAAATGAATGTTGAATTAAAGATCACGAAATTTTAGAAAATACGATGAAATTAAATCATAAAAAAATAAATAGATAAAATGATACGTCAAATTGAAAATAAAAGTGATTTTTTAATTAAGAAGTGACACATGTCACCATATGATGTGATTTTCTAAAATAAGATGGATGGTCAAGATTGCACCTCCTTATCTTAATTTTTGATGAGACCCACATTATAAATGCTTTATATAATAGTATAGGTATATATATATATATATATATATATATATATATATATATATACAAGCAACGATTCGTGAGAAGTAAGGATGAATTTGACAGGGTAATTTGGTTTTAGATATTGGTTTTTGAGTGCTGAGTTTTAGTGATTCGAGTATGAAGGGGACTGTTGAGAAGGTGAGTTTCCGGTTAGAAGGATGGTTCACGATTGGTTTTATCAGGTCGCCCAGTTCGTTCCTGCCAGTATGTTGGGCAAGAGAACCGGTTTTGTTAGACAACAAGCCGGCAAATTATATATATATATATGTAAATATAATATGTAATAAATAAATATATATATAAATTTATATATAATATATATATAATATATAAATATATATATATATATATTATTGATATATATAAACTCATTGGATACCTATATGTATTTTCTAAATAAGAGGATGGTCAAGATTGCACCTCCTTATCTTAATTTTTGATGAGACCCACATTATAAATGTTTTATATAATAGTATATATATATATTATATGTAGTGTATAAAAATATATATATATTTATGAATAAAAAATCTATGTAATTTGTATCTATATAATATATATGTATTAAGTGTATATTTATATATATATATATATATGTGTTGTTAATGTGATGTGTGCAATGTATGTATGTATATATAAATATATAAAATGAGTATATAAATATATATATATATATATATATATATATATATAATATATATATATATAATAGGATTGGGTTCTAGAGAAAACCATATTTTTGCTGAAATAACCAAAAAAACCTAACAGATGCACGTAAAAAAACCTAAACAGATGCCACTAATATTTTTTCGAGAAGAGTTGCTCCGCGACAGTTGGCATAAGTTTTAAGTATTTTTAGGGCATCTGTTTGAGTTTTCTAGGTTTTCCACCGAGATTAGGTTTTCTCACGATATATATATATATATATATATGTATATATATATATATATATATATATATATATATATATATATATAATATATATATATATATATATATATAGATATATATATATGTGGTGGTTATATATTATGTATATATAATATATATAACATAATATATGTAATATATCTATATAACATATATATATATATGTATATATATATATATATATATATATATATATATATATATATATGTATATATATATGTATATATATATGTATATATATATATATATATATATATATATATATATATATATATGTATATATATATGTGTATATATATATGTGTATATATATGTATGTATATAAACTGTATATATATATATAATATAAAGATAAATGTAAAATATATGTATATATATGTATGTATATATATATATGTATGTATATATATATATATATATGTATGTATATATATATATATATATATATATATATACATATATATATATATATATACATACATATATATATGTAATATATAAACATAATATATGTCTTATATATACATACATATATATAATATACATACATATAAACACGACACACACATATATATATAATATATATATATATATATATATATTATATATATATTATATACACACATATATATATATAATACACAGATAAATTATAGAATACACATATCTACTACATACAATATATTTATATATATATATATATATATATAATAATATAATATATATATATAATATATATATATAATATAAATATATATATATGTTGTATATATATAGTATCTATATGTATGTAATATATAGTAGAAACATATATATATATATATACATAATATAGTGGTATAAATATAGATATATCTATATATATATATATATATAATTATATATAATATATATATAAATATATATGTATATGATATACTCCTTTAATAATGAAAGAAAAAGAGGGAAGACAAAAAGAATTTGTGTATGTATGAGTATGTTAGCGATGAAGTGAATGAATGAAGGCTAAAATGGAACAAGCATAAAAAAATATTTTATTTGTTTTCAAAGAGGCTGATAGAAACTTTGAGGAACAAAAAAAGGGAAATTTTTTTTACGGAGGGAATATGTAAGAGTTGTAGGAATAAAGATGTGCTAGATACTCATGATAGGGACTGATTCGATGACAAATAATCTATACATAATTAAATATATATCCTAAATATCTCAAGCTAATTATAGTATAGTGAGTATCCCGTTTGATAAAAATTGCTTGAGGACAATTAATTATTTATCTCTCGGATGTCGTATCCCGACGAAGTGTGAATTAAGAATCTCATTTAAGTTTGTGATCGCGTGATTTGAATAGTCAAGATTTGATTTGGATTCTGTTTCTATAACGCAAATACAAGCAAAGGCAATTAAAAACTATTGCAATTAAGATTTAAGCACGAAAACGATAACGAGAATCTAAAACCGAGACTTAAAAACCTAAATTATCAAATTTTAACCCTAAAAATGCAAATTTAATTTCTAAAAGTCCTAAATGATTAAAAATAATTTTAGAAAAAAGAATTATATTTTTTTGACTTTTATTTAATTTTTTATGAATTAAAAACTATTTTATCTAGAAAATTAATTAAAAATACTAAACTAATTTATAAAAATCTGGAAAAATTACTGAAAATGCTTTAAAGTATTACTAATGTAAGAAAAATAAAATTGGAAAATAAGCTAAATCTAACAAGCTGTAAATAAGCGAAATAAGTCGCATAAGCTAAAACTGAAAATGACTATAAGATTTAAAGGGTGCAAAGTGTTTATGAAAAAGTCCCAAGGGCGCAGTGGTAGTGTGTGTGTGTTGTGAAAGAGAGGTCACAGGTTCGACCCCTGTGACCTTTCTCTTTTATAATTTTTTTTATTTTTCTTTTAAAAAAGCTATAAAATAAGGAAAAATGAAAAACTTTAATTAAGAGCTTTTTGACAAATATAAAAAATAAGCTAGAAAAACTATTTATAAGTTGACAGTTTAGCTTATCAAGTTTAGTGATTTTTAAGCTAAAACTGTTTTGGCTCTTTGGACTTAATAAGCTAAAAGAAAAAGAAAATAAGCAAAAACAGACTTAAATCTAAACCTAATAAGCACTAAGACTACAAATAAGCAAATGAATTAAGCTAAAAATTATTAAAAAGCTATTGAGACAGCAAACCTTAAAAACAATTTTAAAGACTTTTACCGAACTTTTAGCTAACTTTTAAGACTAATAGGCACAAGAAAAAGCTAAAAATTAAGAAACACATTAAGAACTTGACTAGGATGACTCAAATAAGCCGGAATTAAGCACAATGGATAACAAATAAGCTAAAAAGGATGTAGTGAAAATGAAAGACTACTATAGTTGTTTTTGATTTTTTTTCAAAGATAATTTGACACTTTTTAAGCTTAAAATTAAGACTCAATAAGCAAAGAACAAGACAAAAAGCTAAAAACGGATTAAGAACTTGACTCAATAAGCTAATACAAACTGGAATTAAACCAAACTAAACATATAATAAGCTAAAATTTCAACTTAACACAAACTTGCAAACATGACTTTTGATTTTTACTTTTTAAGCTAAATGGCTATTTGCAGCCCTAACTTTAAGGTAGAATAAGTTGTTTTCAAAACTCAAAAAGTGAAAACAAATTTAGCTTGACACCTAATGAGCTTATTCAATCATTTTTAGATCCTTAAACATACTTAATCTAACCTAAAATTTGCTATGAAAACTAGATTTTAAACTTTGAAATTTAGACTTATAAACTGTGACAGATTTTGACTAAAACTCAAATGACAAATGCAATTCTAAAGCTAATTTTATTCTACTGCATAATGAACATAAACAAGCATGAAATTAACATCTACAAGCTACATATGAAGATCTAATCAAATAAGCTGAATTATAAAGCAAATAACAAAACGATGGTTGCTTTTATTGTTTTTTAATTTTTTGGTTTTTTAAATACTTTAGGAAAAGTATTTTTGGTTTTTTCTAATAAATCTACGAAAATAAATCGAGAAAAATAAAATATTTTTGTATTTTTATTTTTATATAAAAGAAAATAACAAAACGATAACTTCACGAGGAAGGGTTTTCAAAACACTAATCTTCAAACTTCAACGCAATATTCGTAACAACCTCCCCGACAACGGCGCTAAAAATTTGATTCAATGACAAATAGTATATATATAATTAAATATATATCCTAATTATCTCAAGCTAATTATAGTATAGTGAGTATCCTGTTTGATAATAATTGCTTGAGGACAAACAATTATTTATCTCTCGGATGTCGTATCCCGACGAAGAGCGAATTAAGAATCTCGTTTAAGTTTGTGATCGCATGATTTGAATGGTCAAGATTTGATTTGGATTCTATTTCTATAACGCAAATGCAAGCAAAGACAACTAAAAACTAAAGCAATTAAGATTTAAGCACGAAAACGATAACGGAAATCTAAAACCGAGACTTAAAAACCTAAATTATCAAATTTTAACCCTAAAAATGCAAATTTAATTTCTAAAAGTCCTAAATGATTAAAAATAATTTTAGAAAAAAGAATTATATTTTTTTGACTTTTATTTAATTTTTTTATAAATTAAAAACTATTTAAATCTAGAAAATTAATTAAAAATACTAGACTAATTTATAAAAATTTGGAAAAATTACTAAAAATGCTTTAAAGTATTACTAATGTAAGACAAATAAAATGGGAAAATAAGCTAAACCTAATAAGTTGTAAATAAGCGAAATAAGTCGCATAAGCTAAAACTAAAACTGACTATAAGATTTAAAGGGTGCAAAGTGTTTATGAAAAAGTCCCAAGGGCGCAGTGATAGTGTGTGTATGTTGTGAAGAAGAGGTCACAGGTTCGACCCCTGTGACCTTTCTTTTTTATAAAACATTTTTTTTATTTTTCTTTTGAAACAGCTATAAAATAAGCAAAAATGAAAAACTTTAATGAAGAGCTTTTTGATAAATCTGAAAAAAGCTAGAAAATCTACTTATAAGTTGACATTTTAGCTTATCAAGTTTAGTGGTTTTTAAGCTAAAACTGTTTTGGCTTTTTGGACTTAATAAGCTAAAAGAAAAAGAAAATAAGCAAAAACAGACTTAAATCTAAACCTAATAAGCACTAAGACTACAAATAAGCAAATGAATTAAGCTAAAAATTAAGAAACAGATTAAGAACTTGACGATGATGACTCAAATAAGCAGGAATTAAGCACAATGGATAAAAAATAAGCTAAAAAAGATGTAATGAAAATGACAGACTGCTCTAGTTGTGTTTGGTTTTTTTAAAGATAATTTGACACTTTTTAAGCTTAAAATTAAGACTCAATAAGCAAAGAACAAGACTAAAAGCTAAAAACAGATTAAGAACTTGACTCAATAAGCTAATATAAACTATAATTAAACCAAATTAAACATATAATAAGCTAAAAATTCAACTTAACACAGACTTGCAAACATGACTTTTGATTTTTACTTTTTAAGCTAAATGGCTATTTGCAGCCCTAAATTTAAGCTAGAATAAGTTATTTTTAAAACTTAAAAAGTAAAAATAGATTAAGCTTGACACCTAATGAGCTTATTCTATCATTTTCAGATCTTTAAACATACTTAATCTAACCTAAAATTTTCTATGAAAACTGGATTTTAAACTTTGAAATTTAGACTAAGAAACTGTGACAGATTTTGACTAAAACTCAAATGACAAATGCAATTCTAAAACTAATTTTATTCTACTACATAATGAACATAAACAAGCATGAAATTAACATCTACAAGCCACTTATGAAGATCTAATCAAATAAGCTTAATTATAAAGCAAGAGCACCACAGATTCAAATCATTCATAGATTTAACCTTAAACTTGAGTTTTAAACTTTAAGAGCTAAAATAAACTGATTTTTAAGCTTAATTTAGGCTTAACAAAATTGATTAAAAAGGTAAAGAGCAAACCAACAGTACTAACTCAAGTTAGTACTACTAGTGCCAAACACCCCTTAAGTTTTAAGAAAACCATTTTTAGCTTAAAAACAGATTTATAAAAGCAATAAAACTTAAAACAGATTAAGATCTAAGTATATGAAAAACTTTTAAGCTATATTCAACCACAAATAAGCACTAATCAATAAGCTAGAACAATAAGCATATTTTTGGCTTTTCTAAAACTGTTTTATATAAAAACTAGATCTATTGATTTCTAAACTATAAGCTGACAATATTAAGCAATAATAAGATAAAATAAGCAGAAACAAGCACTAGCAAGCAATAATAAGCAATAGAAATAAGCTAAAATAGTTTTAAGCTATAAAATGAGATATGAAGAGTACCTTGTTGTTTGCTCAAAACAAGGACTTATAATGCTCTTTAGAGCTTAATCTACAAGCTCCAGCTTGTTAAAACAAGCTGGTAAGGTCTATAAGCCCATCCTTGTTTGGCTTATCTTCCAAAAGTTAAGCTGAGGTAATTTTGAGGGAGATTTGAGGTGAAAACTAATTCAGTTAAGCTTTTGAAGGCTTAACTAAATGGAAGCTAGCTTATGAAGTACTAAAGAGCTTATAGAGCTTATTTGATTATTAAGTAACTTCTAAATGCATTTTAAGCTAAATTTGCATAATAAGTAAAACAGAATTCAAAATACAAGATTTAAAAATGAAACTACAATTTTATTAATAATGAAAGAGTTACAAGGCTTTGAAAAGAAAATACAGTAATGAAAATAAGCCAAAAACTACAATAAGCTACTAAATAAAACAATAAGCTAGATATCTATCTCTGTGTGAGGAGGCCTCCTTTTATAGCCTGAAGAAGAAGGTTCTAGGAGCATAGGCACGTCCTCATCAACCAATCCTAGCCCTTAATTTGAACCGCCTTAAATTAATCCTTCATCATAGCCCTTGGATCATGTGCCACGACCTATCATCCAATCAATGTGTTGGGGATTGCCAGCCTGGCTAATATTGGGTGTTAAAAGGTCTTCTAGAAGGATTTGAAAGTGTGGGATTGGGTGAATGGATTTAACCTAGTGAGTTATATGACTATGAAAACGAGGGAGGGAAAGGGGATGATGGAATAGTAAATTTGACCGAGTAATACTACTCGTTTGACTTGGAATAGATATGGTTTTGGGCTTTTATTAGGAGTTGGGCCAGAACTTGGATAAAGGATTATGGATTCGGACTTTTATATTAGGCTTATGAATTAGGCTTATATTTTATGAATTTCAAGCTATAATGGGCCGACCTGGCCTAATAAAATAGGTACGGGTTGACCCATTAAAATTGAATATGCCTTCGGCTTCATTTTCTTATGCTCTTTCCATTACCGTGCTCGATTTTATCCATTTTGCTTCGTTTTGTCCTTTTTGTGACATATCCATACCTGCAAGACACAATTCACGAAATACACATATACAATGCATTTTTTTATGTATTTTTGGTTATTATTGGTCTTTTTAGCTCGTTTAATTCGGTAAAAGGTATGTGTATTTAAGCACATACCAGGGACATATACAAATTAATCACAAATGACAAATAATAACTATAAGTCACATAATACGTACCCAATAATTTCATTGATAGCACACAAGCACAATGATCACTTAAGGAGAGGAGGGATAAGCGATTGTGTACCTTTTATCATTGTGAATTCGTGACACGTGATCATGACCAAACATTTTGGTTTATATATTATAATTTTTTTTAAATCTTATATAAATGTATATTGGGCCTCAAAGATATGTCCAAGAGATTTTTGAAAGATGAGTCCAAGATAAAATTTGGCCCATTTGAAAATTTTGATTTTTTTAAAAATTTGACCAGACCCGCGGTTCTGTTACCTGAGCATTGCCAATTCTATTGATGAACCGAACCGGTGGAACCGGCTTATTAGGGCAGGATGAGTTTTAGTCATGGAGCAGCATTTTCCATTTTCTTGATCATCCTTCAGCGAGCGTTTTAAGAAAACAAATAATATAGTAGATCTTAAAAATGTTTGTAGTTTTCGATATTCATTTGATCGGTTTTTAAAGCTTTTTAAAGTACAATATACTCTAAAGAACTTTGGTAACCTGCTCTTGATACTAATTGTGAAAACTAGAAGGGGGAGGGGTTGAATAGTTTTCCCCAATTAAAATTTTAATTAAAATATCTGGTTGTCATTTTTTTAATCTATTGTTGTAAGGCTGTAAATAAATTATTAAGTTAGCACAATGAATAATAATAAAGGATATGTGATAGGGATATTTATAGTGGTTCGACTACAAGGTCTCCTACCTTGCCCTACTCTACTCCCTGAGTCACCTACTTAAGAGTTCGAATCTACTAGACACAAATGCTCCTTTAACCGGCGAAGAAGCCTTACAACAACACTTACACCTTTTAACGATACTAAGCTAAATACCGAATTCTTCATACGGTAGAATCACACCAACACCTTTTTACCCTTTACATAATATCAAGGTATATCGTATGTTCCAACAAGTAGGAACATGATACCTTTACACTACTTGCCCTCTATTAGGTACCAAGTATTACACCGTGGTCCATAACTATTTTACACAACATTTTTTTTATTAAATGATCCTATCACTATATGATAGAAGTCTTGATTGAATATGATGAATGATGCTTTAAGATCGGTAGGTAGATCTTTGTGACTTGAGAGACTCTTCCATAACATAAGCTTGAAGAGTTGATCTCATGTGCTAAACCCGATAGAACTTCTCCTATTAAGAAATCTATAAAAACACTAAAACAAATAAACCATGATTATAGATCAGTTGGTAACTGAACAAAGAAGAAAGAAAATATGTGAATGAATGATTAAATAAGTGAGAATGAGCTGGTATTTATAGACTCTAGTTTTATTGTTCACTGGTTTTCACGGTATGGTTTTGCCGATTCGGTTTTAGGAACATAACCCGGCCTCGTTATATCGAACTGAACCCGTACATAATAAATCCTGAATTTTGATTTACAAGATCTTAAGAGATCATGTGTGCTCTTAAGGTATCATGTTCAGATTTTTAAGAAATATATGTTAACTAAGATGTAACTGTGTTAGCGATATTTAATGTAAAGGGTACATTATCCTAAAACTGTGATTTATGTGTTTTGACTGTAAGAGTTTATGAAATATGAATGATGGATTGGATGAATACACGAGGTAGATAAGCTATTGGTTTTAAAATTAAGGAATTTAGATTCTACTATTTCGACACGAGAGTATATGTTTTGTATTAAACAAAACAAGATAGATCGAAAATATAAATAAACGTTTTCATGGTTTATTTGTATTAACAAACCAGATCAAGTATTCTAGTGGAACAAGTAGGGTAATAGTCCGGGATAGACACTGCATATAGGTTAGATGTTGAGCTCTGAAATCATAGGACCAGCAATTTAACTCACTAGGTGTCTCCCCAGTTATAAAAGTGGTAGAAAGCAAGGCGTGACTTAGGTTTTACAAATGCATCCACGACGTTGCTTGAGCACTATTGACCGCGAACTACCAGCATATATAATTCAATTGAACATACGTGGGTAAAGTCATGAGGAGCTAGGGTTTAATATTCACCGATATTGGATTCCTAAGATAGATTATAATTAACTGATGTATGCTAATGAGACATTCATTAGTTGTAACAGGATTAATTGAATAACTGTTGGATTGAAATCTTCTTAAAAACAAATGCCAGTTAGTATTACTAGCGGCTCATAATAGATGTTTACATGCTGCGCAGTTGTGTTTAGTACTACTTCAAGAACTCAAAAGAAAAATGCTAAGTGTTTACTACTCTAGACAAATTTAGTCTACTCAGTGTAAAGTTACTACTGCTAGAAGTGCATATTAGTGCTGGCTCAGGAGGCTAAAAGAAAAACTGCTAATAGTTTACTAATGCTAGTACAAAAGTTACTACTGCTAGTACAAAGTTAATGCTGCTAAAGGAGTTAATGCTGCTAGTGAAGAAATTAGTACTGCTGAGTTAGTTAGTACTGCTTATGTGATTTATATGAGTTATTTGTGTAAAAGATATGTATAACTTATTTGTTTAAAAATTTGATATCTTAGAGTAAGAGTATTGTAAGTCGTTTAGGACTCCTTCGTGTATAAAAAGGAGATTCTAGGCATAGAGTTTGAATAACGAGTCATTCCTAGAGTTATCATAGCTTCAAGTCTTTGTCACCCTAATACTTTGAGATATTCCATATTATTAATAAAAGTGGAGCTTTTGTTTGTTGAATTATATATTCATATAATTACGGTTTCATTAAGAATTCTTCTTAATATTAAAGATTAGATTCCGCATAATCTTTAATACATTCAAACAAACTTTCTACTATAGTTGTGTTAGATTTATCTAATATAACTAATCCTTCTACAAGCTTAAGGAATTCGATCTATTGAAGTGGGATCAACAAGTGGTATCAGAGCTTGTTGCTTTGAGAAACTTTGCTAGAAGACATGGATCAAGATTTTGCACACATGATGGCTGCATCCAAAGTTCCCACGCTCAAACCGGGTGAGTTTGAGTTATGGAGGATGAGGATTGAACAATACATCCATATGATAGACTATGCACTGTGGGAAGTCATAGAGAATGGTGCAACCTTGCCAAAAACACAAGTAGTGGAAGGTGTTACAACAGTGATGCCTATTACATCTGCTAAAGATAAGGCTCAAAGAAGATTAGAAGTGAAGGCTAGAAGCACTTTAATGATGGGAATTCCCAATGAACATCAGTTAAAGTTTAACTTTATAAAGGATGCTAAGCTATTATTAGAAGCCGTAGAAAAGAGATTTGGTGGGAATACAGCTACTAAAAAGACTCAAAGAAATCTCTTAAAGCAGCAATATGAAAACTTCACTGCTCCAAGCTCAAAGATGCTTGATCAAACCTTTGATAGGCTTCAAAATCTTGTAAGTCAGTTGGAGCTTTTGGATGAAAAGCTTTCACAAGAAGATGTTAATCAAAAGTTATTAAGAAGTTTGTCACCTGAGTGGAACACACATGCTGTTGTGTGGAGGAATAAAGCTGAGTTAGAAACAATGAGCATGGATGATCTCTATAACAACCTCAAGGTGTATGAACCAGAAGTCAAAGGGATGTCTAGCTCAAGTTCAAGCACACAGAACATGGCTTTTGTGTCCTCCTCAAATAACAACACTAGCAGCCCTAATGAAGTAGTTAATGTTGCTCATGAAGTTACTATTGCTAGCACTCAAGTTAATACTGCTTACTCTACAAATATTGATAACTTGAGTGATGCTGTTATTTGTTCATTCTTTGCTAGTCAACCAAATAGTCCTCAACTTGCACATGAGGACTTGCAACAAATCCATCCTGATGACATAGAAGAGATGGATTTGAGATGGCAAATGGCCATGTTGACTATGAGGGCTAGAAGGTTTTTGAAGAATACAGGAAGGAAGCTTACTGTTAATGGCAATGAGACTATTGGTTTTGATAAGTCCAAAGTGGAGTGCTACAACTGCCACAAGAGGGGACATTTTGCTAGGGAGTGCAGAGCTCCAAGAAATCAAGACAACAAGAACAAGGAAAGCTCAAGAAGGAGTGTGCCTGTGGAAACATCTACTTCCACAGCTTTGGTGTCATGTGATGGTCTTGGTGGATATGACTGGAGTGATCAGGCAGAGGAAGGGCCTAATTATGCACTCATGGCTTACTCATCTTCAAGTTCTGACTCAGAGGTATCCAATGATTCAAATTGTTCAAAATCTTGTATGGAAACTGTTAAATTACTTAAATCTCAAAATGATCAACTATTAAGAGATTTAGAGAAATCTAGTTTAATGGTTTTAGGTTATAAAACAGGTTTAGAATCAGTGGAAGAAAAACTTGAATTTTATAAAAAGAATGAGTCTGTTTATGTAGAAAACATTAATGGCTTAAAATGGGATATTCAAGTAGGAGAAATAACTATTAGAGAGCTTAGGAAGAAGCTTGAAAAAATTCAAAAAGAAAAAGATAGCATTCAATTTAATGTAGATAAATTTGAAAATGCATCTAAAAGTTTAAACAAGCTCATAGAGTGTCAGATTGTTGATAATTGCAAGAAAGGTTTAGGCTATGAAAAATATAATGCAGTTCCACCTCCCTACATAGGAAATTTCATGCCTCCAACACCTGATTTGTCTTTTACTGGTTTAGATGAGTTTGTTAATAAGCCTGTAGTTGAGAACAGAAAGTCTGATGAAGAAGTGTCTAAGGTAGTTAGGAAGTCTGATGATTCCCCAATTATTGAAGATTGGGTGTCAGATAGTGAGGAAGAAAATGTGTCTCAAACTAAAACTGAGAAGAAAATTGCTGGATTATATTCTATTTAGGGATTAAAGCAATGTGATCTTGTTAAACCCTAGCTTCATTGAGGACTTTACCCCACTTACCCCTTAATGTCATTTATCAACTAGTAGTCCACTTGCCCAAACTATCTAATGGAATCAGTACATTACTTGTTAAAATTATCTGGTCACCTGCTAGTCATCACGATCAATAAACCATTGGCAATATCCAATTAATTAGTTAAGCCCGAAGCGTATCCTTAGACACAAATTAGAAGGACCTTATTGGTGTACTATGATTCTAGTGGTATAAATTACTATATGGAGAGCTATCCCGGACTCTAGATCCGCTTAGTCCACTTCACTAGATCCAATTGAATGATAGGTCGCATTCAATAGCGCGTTAATATGTTTAAATGATAAACATCAAAACAAGCTCTCAACGATAAATCAAGAAAATCAAGAATAAACAAATAACATAACATTCAGATCTTCATAATATCGCTAATACCCAAAGGAATTAGCCTTCAAAAAAGTCACAATAAATACAAGAGCAATACTTTAGCCAAAGGTAAACTATCGAGTTAAAGAATGATATCCAAAACTGAAACGAATACTAAAGTATATGGAATTCGCACGATGTTTACTAGGGATTTGATGCGTTGCTCGACCTCGTCTGCTCTTTTTCTCCTTTGAAAATCCACTTTTGTGGTTTAGGTATCGAGAATATGATTTAGCACACTTAAAACTCATTTTTGAGTTTTGTATTTATAGGGTCTAGAAGTCGGTTGGATACGGTGTATCCAAGAGTTGGATACGACGTATTGGGGATTTCTTGGAGTAGGAACCACGCTTGATATCTTCCAGAATATTATATTGATTCCATATCTTGAATATGGCGTATTGAGTCCTCTAGATACGGCGTGTTGATCTTTATTCCTAAGTGGTATTTGGTGAGTGCAGGCACGAATACGCCGTATCTTCCTTGCTGGATACGGCGTATTGGTCTTCAAAATAGTAATCTTTAAAATATCTTCATTAAACTCCAGAATGCGCGCCTTTTGCTAACTTTCACCAATTACTCCTAATTTATGCAATTCTTAAATATAATTGATTAAGTAACAATTCTTTGCAATATCTTTACAAAAATGTGTTATAACATGGGATAAATTTGCTATAAAATAGACGTTATTTGATGTCATCAAATATCCCCCCACTTGAATCCTACTTGTCCTCAAGTAGCCTTAAAACGTTATAAAAAGTTATCACCTAAGATATTTTCGTTAAAGCACTTATTTGATCTATTACAAGTACACAACCAAACACCTCATGAAATAGGAAGATGAAAACACTCAAATCACTCAACTAATCTATGTGGTAACATGTAACTAATTCGCTTAATTGCTCGGTCGTGATGAGTATTCTATCATAAGCTTGGAAAGGATACACATCTCCACCACTAAAGCTAAGGAGTAACAAGTTTATAAAGGTAAATATGGGTTTTTGTATGGAAAGGCGTATGGTTTGAGCATTCTACAATCTTTCACCAGAAGTACCACTCCAACAAGGCAGCTAAAGCACACATACACACCCGGAACGCCAGGATAGACATATGTGTTCGATTACATCCCCATTCGAATTTAACCAACGGTTAGGATGAAGAATGATATAGGGTAGGAACCTTCTAACTTTCACCAAAAGTCATAAACCAACAAGGAACAAGGCATGCATATACACCCGGAACGCCGGGATAGACATGCATGTTCGTATGAATACTCGTTCGCATAAAACCAGCGGCTAATCATCAAGTGAGAGGGAGATAACTTGTTGTTAAATAAAAATTTAAAAAAATATTTTAAGACTTTAAGATACAAGCTGCTAGACACTTATTTCCTGACCGTTATCATGATAAAGACACAACTATTTACAACGTCTTGATCATAGATAAAAAACAACAACCTAAGTTGGCGTTCCCGTAACGGTCAACTTCTCAATCTTCCCAAAACTTTACATACTCTACAAGGTAAGTGGCGATATCTTCCACTTTGTACAATACTCTACATCGTTGATTTTTTAGACGTATAAACAAATAATCGATCCTTCATGTAATTCCTTCAGTAATTGCGAAACAATTATCTTCAAACTTGCTTTCTCTCTTTTTTTACTAACTAAACTTTAAATCTCGGTGTAGTTTCACCATCTTCACGATCATAATAATTCTGGATAATTTCTTTGATAGTTCCTTCGTTTTCGGATTCACCAATAATTGTGATGGTAGTAAAATCACATGAGCTTTGACTACTAATATACATTCTCATTTGCAATGTGCAAATTCATAGAAGTAGGATTAGTCACGCAACGATCATAACCACTTATGGAGAAACAAACTCCCTTCGAATTCAACGATCGTCTCGATTCCATGTCAACCATCGTCTACGACATCTGCCTCATGTCTATGATCTACTACATCTATCGATATCATCTCTAGTACTCATTCAATATTTACCGTCTTGGATTTTCTCCAAATCGTGATATTTAATTATTTCATCTGAGATAATTATCTCACTCAATTAACTAGAAGTTAATTGACAAAGTCGACTTAATCTCGTTAATTCCTTCCTTGACTAACTACTTGATTATCTCATCCGAAGTAATCAATTTTTTTTTAACAGAAAAGTTAATAAAAATGTTAAGTATTCCTTCTCGATTATATTAAATAATATTACTAGTATATTCCAACGTATTTTGACACTTATCATTCTCACAAAAATGGCCAAAAATCGAAGAAATTTTTTTTTCAAAGGCGGCCCCCTTAAAATTAAAGGGACCGGCCGTGTAAGTTGGGCGGCCCCCTTAATTATTTAAGGGGCCGGCCATTGGAAAAACAAACTTCCCTTTTCATTCGAAAATACCTAGCCCAACACGCATTTTTTCCTTCTTCCTCATTCCACCTTCTAATGAGAAAACCCTCCACACATATTCACCAAAAATCAAACTACAAAATCATCCAATTAACCAAAAGTTCGCGAACGGGGCATTTACAAACCACTCCAAACAACAACCATCAATTGTAAGTTTTTCATCATTCTTTTCATTTGATTTCATCCAATTTTGCTCCCAATCAAAATCGGGTGTTCTTCATCATTTTCATATTTTTTATTTTTGTCTAGGATTTCCCTAACTATAATGATACCCGTAGTCATAGAACGACTACAATCAAATTGAATTGATCTATTGAAGAAAGCGCTCATGGACCTAGTGATGCAATGCACAACCCTTCCCAGCCATTCGAGTTTCTCTCAAAAGAAACTTGTCTCATTTGTCACGAAGATACACACGTTATCTATTGACATCTCACTCCGAGATTGTTGATATTGAATAGGTGGCAGTCTGCTCCAGCCTCCGATTACTAAAACCAAAGTGCACAAATCGAGTCTAGAGCTAAGAAGAGATCAAATTATAAATCTCATTAGGACACAATGTCAAAATACACTTGTTGAACACCATAAAGTTCACAAGCTGTAACAAAGAGTCCTACACATTATCTTTGAGATCTTGCCAGAACATCCGAGTGATAGTTAAGTATTCACAATGAAGATGGAAATCCTGCTAAAGCCAACATCAAACAATCTCTTGGTAGGTGACTTGCAAGATTATATATGAATCGAACTTGTGACAACTGGATACCGATTTAGTCTAGTATATGAATTGACGACTTAATAAGAAAGATAGTAACTATCTGATTCACTCTTATCGTGTTGTCTGCTTTGAGAGGCTTCGGTAATGAGAACGGCTAGTACAGCTGCGAAACCCTATCAAGAAGATTCATATGAATTCTATCTGATCACAGACAGTATTTATACTGATTAACAGGGAACCGTGGATATTGCAACCGTATTCGACGAAGTGACAAAGACACTTTCGTCCATATCTATTGTTTATCACTAACATTTTAAATGCAGATTCAAACGTCGGTGTTGCAATAATGTACCAGCAAAGTCAGATTCATTACCACATACTCATAATCGAGCTCTAAAAGTCAATCATTTAGCATCAAGAGTGTTGATCCTAAACTTCCTCAAAGATATTCAAAGTCAAATCAAGAATCGTATATTGGGAGATTGTTAGCCTTATGTTCATATAAGCCAAACAAGAATGCAACCAGTATGAGTATGTCGGTCAAGAGCATAAGTTGATTAAGAAAGTCAAATCAAGATGATTCAAGTCAAGGAGATGATGCAAGATGAAAGATCTCAAGAACTCAAAGTTAAAAGATGAATGCTCAAGATCAAAATCACAAAAATGACACCGAAAGAATATCATCGGTCGTCTTAAACATGAATAAACAAAGCCATTACAAACAAGAAAAAACAAGGACAAGACCAAAGAAGGCAAAGCTCAAACGTCATATCTTCAACATTGGGGAAGATAAAGTCAAATCAAGATAACCTCCATCAAGAATGTCAAGTTAGGGAGATCAAAGAAGACCTCAACATTGGGGGATATTGTTAGCCTTAATTTTATATAAGTCAAACAAGAATGTTATCAGTCTTATTAGTCGTAATTAGTCTTGTTAAGTAATAGGCTAGTCGGGATTAACGGGCTTGGATTGTAATCTAATATTGTCTATGTTTCTGGCTCGAAACCCAAGGTAAGCCAAGCCCGATATAAGTTAGAAAGCCCATATGCCATTATGAAGGCTTATGGTATAAATAGGACCATCTCCACACATGGAGAGGGTGTTGGTTACCATTTCTTACACTTGTATGTATGTGTGTAATCATCCACCACTCCTCTCTTTCTTTCTAATCTAATCTTCCATCTTTTGTTTCTCTCTCTATTTTTTGCTTATTTGGTATGCTTATTAGTTGTGATATGGGTTAAGTTTTGGGATAACAATTGCATCACATCAAACTTTTTCATGTGCATACACACTACTTGTATTTTTGTTGGAACCAATTATGTTGTAACTGACTTTGCAGTTTTGGAAGATATGGATGCTTATCGTGATGAAAGCATGGGCGATGTTATTGTTGGCGAACCATTCTTAAGAAAAGTTGGAATTAAAGCAAAGACGGTTTTGTGGAATGATTACCAATTTACAATGTGAATGATGAATAACTTACCAAATGGTTGATCACTTCCGAGGTTTAAAACCACACTAAAGACAAGTTGCAACAAGATCCCGACTATTACTTGAAGGTAGTGAAGAGGATAAGACGAATGAATCTCGCATTCGTACCAAAAGATTAAAGTGTTCTACAAAGAATGTAAAGAACTAGGGACCCCGAATTACATTCTAGATGCGAAGATGGAAAGAATGGCTCACAAACAACGTGGGCACAGTTAGCGTGCATGAGATGGAATTTAGAAGTGAGTCAGAAGACAAGTCCTAATCTGAAAGAATTTGCTATAAACAAAAAGTGCTATCCTGGGGAGACAAAAACCCTCGAATTGTTTATTTAATTTTATAATCGAAGTGTGTACTTCTCAAACATCCAACGGCATGATCCGCTCTATACCATACGGCTTATTGATTGTCCTGGACGTTATCAGTCTTATTTTTTATTGCACGAAAAAACATTATTGTTCATGATCTGGAATACGGCGTATTTATTAATTTAATACGGCGGCATCCACAACTGACCGTATTTAGTTTGTTTTATTGTAGTTCAAATTAGCCGTAGATGCCAGAAAAAGATTCACGTTTATCCTGTAGTTTAGAACAGGAAACCATGGAAGCAAAGAGAATATCGATGAATATTGGTGAAGAATTTACAAATCTCGAGATCTTGAAGTGTTGGAGTCTTGAAACTTCAAGGCGACTATTCAACACACAATCTTGCTAGTATACTCAAATTGGAGAATCTACCGAGCAAATATCAAGGGAGTTTCTGTTGGGATTAAAAGAATTCTTGATGATCTTAGAGTTATTGCTGCTCCGGTTTTTGTTACTACTGCTAAAGGCTAAAGTTAGTGTTGTTTCATTAACTTTTTGGAAACTATGCTAATAGTTAGTGCTGCTAGTATAAAGTTAGTACTCGCTAGTTCACTGATCCTACTATTAGTATAATATTAGTATGCTAGTGTAAATTAGTATATGCGGTGAAGAAAAAGAAAATAGTCTAAGTAGTTAATACTACTTGTGCTCAGTTAATGTTGCAGGTGTATAAGTAACTACTGCTTAAAGATTAAGACTGCTCAAAGAGTTTCTACTATTAGAGAAATGTTAAAGATAGAAGAAAGGATAAAGATTTCTTAGAGATAAAGATTACTTATGTGATAAGTATTAGTTATTTATATTAAAGATGCATAATAGATATCTAAGTCATTGGAATATATTGTAAATCGACTATGACGTCATTGGTTATATAAAAGGTATGTCCTAGGGTATAGAGTTTAGAGTATGTTTGTTTATGAAATTTGAAGAAAGTGATATTCAAAGTCAAGGTTTTGTAACCCTAATACTAGGAGAAGTTAATTCAAATTATTCTTAAAATATTGGAGCTTTTATTATTTGTTGAATAATGATCTTGTGTTGACAATTTCACTAAGAATTCCTTCTAATATTAAAGATTCAGTATTTCGCATAATCCTTTAATACACTTTACAAAGTTTCTGACAGATATTTTATAGATTTATCTAATATAACTAAACCTTAAACAAGCTTAAGGAATTCGATCTATTAAAGTGGGATCCAAGAAGAAGGTATCCTACAACTGGGACAACAAGTGGTATCAGAGCTTATTGCTTTGAGAAACTTTGCTAGAAGATATGGATTAAGATTCTGCACATATGGGGGTGTCCATCTAAAATTCCCCATGCTCAAACCAGGTGATTTAAAGTTTAATAGAGGATGAGGATTGAAAACATACATTCTAATGATAGACTATGCACTGTGGGAAGTCTTAAAGAATGGGTGTAACCTTGCTAATACGACAATAGTAAAAAAAAAAAAAACAAAAAAAAAAAAATAAAAAAAAAGAAATGTGTTAACAGTTGATGCCTATAACATCTTCTGAAGATAAGCGTCTGAGAAGATTAGAAGTAAAACTAGAAGACTTTCATGATGGGCCATTCCTAATAAACAGCAGTTAAAGTTTAACACTATTAAGGAATGCTAAGCAGTTACTGGAAGTTTGTTGAAAAGAGATTTGGTGGAAGGCAGCTACAAAGCAGACTCAAAGGAATCCTTAAATCAGCAATATAAAAACTTTGACTTCACTACGCCATAGCTCAGAGATGCTTGATCAAACCCATTGATAGGCTTCAAAAACTTTATGAAGTCAGTTGGAGCTTTTGATAGAAAAAGCTTTTACAATAAGATTTATAATCAAAAGTTAACTAAGACAGCCTTGTTCACCTGATAGAAACACACATGGCTGTGTGTGGAGGAATAAAGTTGTTTGGATACAAAAAGCATGGATATCTCCTACAACAAACCTCAAGTGTATGAACTAGAATCCAAAGGGATGTTTGTTCTAAGTTCAAGCACACAGATCCTCTTCAAATAACACACCTAGCACTCTAATGAAGCAGTTAATGCTGCCTTCATGGAGTTACTACTAATGCAGCAACTCAAGTTAATACTGCTCTACTCACAATATTAGATAACTTGAGTGATGTTGTTTAATATGTTTTCATTTCGTTACTAGTCAACCAAAAATTCCTCAACTTGCACATTAGGACTTGCCAGACAAATCTATCCTGATGGACATAGAAGAGATGGATTTAAGATAGGGCAAATGGCCATGTTGACAATAAGGCTAGAAGGTTTTTGTAGAATACAGAAAGGAAGCTTACTGTTTAATGCAATGAAACTATGGTTTTTGAATAATCCCAAGTGGAGTGCTAATAACTGCCATAAATAGGGGACATTTTGCTAGGGGAATAGGGGCAGAGCTCCAAAAATCAAGACAACAAGAACCAGGAAAGCTTAAGAAGGAGTGTAACCTATGTAAATATCTTCTTTCCTCTAGCTTTAGTTTCACGTAATGATCATTGTGGATCAGACTGGAGTGATAGGCCCAGGGAAGGGCCTAAATAATTTACAGTTCAAGGATATACCCATCTTTAAGTTCTGACTCAAGAGTTAATATAATGATTAATAGTTTTCAAAATCTTAAATGGAACTGTTTTAAATTACTTAAATCTCAAAAAAGATCAACTATTAAGAGATTAGAGAAATCTAGTTTAATGGTTTTTAGGTTATATAAAACTGGTTTAGAGAATCATTGGAAAGAAAAACTTGAATTTTTATAAAAAAATGAGGTCTGTTTATGTAGAAAAAATTAATGCTAACATGGGATATTCAAGTAGGAGAAATTAACTAATAGAGCGCTTAGGAAGAAACTTAAGAATATTCAAAAAGAAAAGTAGCTTTTAAGTTTAATGGTAGAAAATATGAAATGCAACTGAAACTTTAAAAACAAGCTCATAGAATGTCAGATTGGTTGATAAATTGCAAAAAGTTTAGCTATAAAAATTATTAATGTATAGTTCCACCTCCCTATATAGGGTAAATTTCAAGCCTCCAACACCATTATTTGTCTTTATTACCTGTTTAGATGAGTTTGTTAATAAGCATGTATTGAGAACAAGTAAACGCTAGTCTAGTAAGAAGCAGCCTAATGTAGTTAGGAAAGTGATAGGGGCCACTAGTTTATTGAAGATTGGGTGTTAGATAATAAGGAAGAGGATGTGTCTCAACCTAAAATTGAAAAGAAAATAGTTAAGACTAGCATTATTAAGAAAGAGTTTGTCAAACCTAAGCAACAAGAAGACAACTACTTAGAAAAACTGATTAAATCCAGTTTGAAGAAACATAGGCAAACACTTACAGTCAAGAGGTAATCAAAAGAAATTAGAACATTATGATTTCTCAAAAACAGGAAGGCAATTTTTGAGATTCCAATGTGGCACTGTTAACTATGTGTGTCAAGCTTTAGATTCATTTGCAAGTTGATTGCAATTACCATCAAAAACAGTTTCAAAATCAAAGGATGGTAAAACCTGTTTAGAACAATGCTCAAAGGGTTAATCATCAAAACTTTGCTAAAAAGACTCACCCTTGTGTTAAAAAGAACATGGTTCTAAAAGCAGTACTAATGAAGTCTAGCTTAGTATCAATTAATACTGCTAGACAAAATATTTCAAAAACAGCAGTATCAGTTAATACTGCTAGACAAGTTAAATATTGCTCACACAAAAACAACAGTGAATGCTGCTAGATCAATGTCACATCTTTCTAAAATGGCACATTCAACTGTTAAGAGGCCCATTAATAAGAACACATCATTTAAAAATAGTAATATTAATCAAAGGGTTAATACTGTTAGGGGTAAAGAAGTTAATACTGCTAGGCCAAAAGCAGTAGTTAATGCTGTTAAGGGAAATAATGTTAATGTTGTTAAGGCCTCAGCTTCTTGGGTTTGGAAACCAAAGACTAAAGTTTTTATACCAGTGTATCTAAACACAACAAGAGCATCAATCAACCTAAGAAGTTATGATTTATAGATGCACAATTCCAATCCAAGTCAATGATGGCTTGGGTCCCCAAAAGAAACTAATTTTCTTAACTAATGTGCAAGGCAATCCACAAATGGATTTACAAGATCAATGAGTGATTGATAGTGGATGCTCAAGGCACATGACAGGGAACATGTCCTATCTTAGAATATAAAGAGATAGATGGAGGATATGTTGCTTTTGGAGGGAACTCAAGAGGAGGTAAAATCCATAGGAAAAGGTCACCTACCATTAAAACTGGTAAACTTGAATTTGAAAATGTGTATTTTGCGAGAAAAAGTTTAAAGTTTAATGTCTATAGTGTCTCAATAAATGTGTTGATAAAAATAAAAAGAATAGTGTTCTTTTTAATGACACTGAATGTATTGTTTTATCTCCAAACTTTAAGTTAATTGATGAAAGTCAAGTTTTACTTAGGGTTCCTAGAAAGAATAATATGTATAGTGTTAATTTAAATAACATAGTTCCTAAAAGAGCTTTCACTTTCCATTTTGCAAAAGCCAAATCTGATGAATCTAAACTTTGGCATAGAAGGCTAGGTCACTTAAATTTTAAAACCATGAATAAATTGGTTAAGGGAAATCTTGTAAGAGGTTTACCTTCCAAACTTTTTGAAAATTATCAAACCTGTGTTGCTTGTCAAAAGGGAAAGCAGCACAAAGCCTCTTGTAAGTCCAAAACAGAGAACTCAATCGGTCTTCCTTTACATTTGTTGCATATGGACTTGTTTGGTCCAACATTTGTAAAAAGCCTTATGAAGAAAATGTATTGCCTAGTTGTCACAGATGATTTCAGTAGGTTTACATGGGTTTTCTTTCTAGCTACTAAGGATGAGACTAGTGGCATTCTTAAGTCCTTTATAACTGGGATAGAAAATCTAGTAGATCATAAGGTTAAGGTGATTAGATGTGATAATGGGACTGAGTTCAAAAACAAAGAGATGAAGGGTATTTTGAGACAATATAGTATAGCTAGAACTCCTCAACAAAATGAAGTTGCTAAGAGGAGAAATAAGACACTAATTGAGGGTGCTAGGACTATGCTAGCTGATTCTAAGTTGCCAACTACTTTTTGGGCAGAAGCAGTTAATACTGCTTGCTATGTGCAAAATAGAGTGTCAGTAATTAAGCCTCATAACAAGACCCCTTAAAAACTATGTTTCATGGAGAAACTCCAACCTTTAAGTTTTATAATACCATATATCACTTAGGCAAAAATTTTGATGGTAAGGCTAGATGTAAGGTTCTTTTGTTGGATACTCTTTTAATATAATAGCCTTTAGAGTAAATACAATAGTAATAACAGGATATACGAAGAAAACTAGTTATATTAGGTTAAGATGAAGTACACCAAAATGTTGTAGGTAGTGGGACCATATTAGTATTTATATTGATTGCACTAACCAAGAATAAATGAAAGATAAGCCGATTGTTGCAGGTCCAGCAGTCTAATGGTTTAGAAGGTAAAAATCACGTGATAATGCAGGTCAAGCTAGAAAAAGGAGGACAAACCTGTCCAAAAAATACATTTTGATCTACCATAAAGGGCCTGATGATACATACATATTCCAAAGATCCAAAGAGTTCTCAAGATGATGGATCCAAACCTTCAAGTGATGATGGAAAGAAGGTTGATGAAGATTCAAGAAAAGATAGTAAAAGGAATTGTCAAAGAAACAGGAAAGATAAGGTTAACAGACACTGAACAATGTTAATGCCTGCTAGCAATAAATAAAGTTAATGCTGATGGTGAAAAACAAGCATAAACTTCCAATTTGATCCAAATATGCTGAGATTGGAAGATTATAAACATATTTGATGTGCAGATGATGAAGATGTTGGTGCAGAGGCTGACATGCACAATGTGGATACAGCAATCCAAGTTAGTCCTATTCCAACTACAAGAATTCATAAAGATCATCCTCTTTATCAAGTGATTGGAGATTTGCAATCAGCTACACAAACAAGAAGGATGTCAGAGAGTTTGGATGAACATGGGTTTGTTAGTACAAAACAACAAAAGAACAAACTATAAAGACCTTTCCAAGAACTGCTTGTTTGCTTGCTTTTATTCACAGGAAGAACCACAGAGACGGTAATTTCATGCATAGTAAGGATCCAAGCTGTATAGCGGGCTATGCAAGAAGTGCTTCTAAAATTCAAGTTACAAGAAGTTTGGGCTTTGGTGGATTTACCAAATGGAAAGAGTGTTATAGGCACTAAATGGGTTTTCAGGAATAAAAAGGATGAAAGAGGAATTGTTATAAGAAATAAAGCAAGATTAGTTGCTTAAGGGGAAGGGATTGACTATGATGAAGTCTTTGCCCCTGTTGCATGAATTGAAGCAATTAGGCTATTTTTAGCTTATACTTTATTTAATGATTTTGTGGTGTATCAAATGGATGTAAAAAGTGCTTTTATCTATGGGAAGATTGAAGAAGAGGTGTGTGTATATCAACCACTAAGATTTGAAGATCTAGACTTTCTTGATAGAGTATACAAGTTGAAAAAGCATTGTATGGGACTACATCAAGTTTACCATATGATCTTGTATGAAGACCTTGACACCATATATGTTAGACAATGATTTTCAAGATGTAAAATTTGACAAAACCTTATTCATCAAAGGTTACAAAGTTGATATTTTGCTGGTCTTAGTTTGTTAAGTCGATGATATCGACTTTTGGTTCAACAAAGAATGAGTTAAATGCAATAGCTTTGAAAAGTCTGATGCATGAGAAAATTTCAGATAAGTTCTAATAGGAGAAACTTACATCTCATGGAATACAAGAACCGTAGCAGGAGTCATATAATTATTCGAAGAAATGATAAGAGAATGATATTATTAAAGACAGTTAGGTTTACAAAAAATCAGACATGCAAGCACACCAATAGAAAAACAAAAGCCTTTGCTTAAGGATGAAGATGGTAACGAACTGGATGTTCATATGTATAGGTCAATGATTGGTTCATTGATGTATCTTACATCTTCAAGACCTGACATTATGTTTGTAGTATGTGCCTGTGCTAGATACCAAGTCAATCCAAAGGTTTCACACCTTCATGATGTGAAAAGGATTTTTAGGTACTTAAAAGGTCAACCAAAATTGGGCCTTTGGTATCCAAAAGATTCTCCTTTTGATTTGGTAGCATACACTGATAGCGATTATGCTGGAGCAAGCTTGGATAGGAAGTCTACAACAGGAGGTTGCCAATTCCTTGGATGTAGATTGAAAGAAACAGACAGTGGTTGCAAATTCCACAACAGAAGCTGAATATGTGGTTGCTTTAAGTTGATGTGGACAAGTGCTTTGGATTTAGAATCAACTACTTAATTATGGGTACAATTTTATGCATACCAAGATCTTTATTGACAATAACAGTACTATTTGCATAATTAAAAATCTTGTTTTTCATTCAAAAACAAAGTATATAGAGATCAGACATTATTTTATTAGAGATTGCAATGAAAAGAAATTGATTCAAATGGTCAAAATCCATACTGACAAGAATGTTGCAGATTTGCTTACAAAAGCTTTTTATGTAAGTATATTTCAATATTTAATTGTTAGTATTGGAATGATGAATCTTTAAAGTCTTTCATCTCTTTATGTTTTTGTAGAGTTTTGTATGAATTAGTACTGTTATCCATGTCATTAAAAGTTTCCGCTAACTAAGTATAATTAATACTGCTGGTTATACTTAATACTGCTGTGTTAATACTGTTAGTTATACTTAATACTGGTGGTATAATTAATAGTGTGAAAATTGCTATGGCTTGTGTTTTCTTGGTTTTTGGACTAACACTTTGCAGGAAAAACAAAGAAAAGTGTTAGATTGATGATGGAAATCTATTTGGAATGAAATTAGAGTGAGTGCTAGTGACTCAAAGTTAATGCTGCTAGGCATTATTTACTATTGCTGGTGAAAGTTAATGTTGTTAGGCATAATTTACTACTGCTGGTGAAAGTTAATGCTGCTAGGTATAATTTACTACACTAACTGCTTGGGTGAAAGTTAATGCTAGTCGGGCCATAACTTACAACTGTTGGTTTACTATTTGCTGAGTTTTAAGATTTTTTTTATTTTTACAGCTATGAGGTATTTCATAAATACTTCGGTTTAAGGGTTTTAATCAGTTCATGATCAATTTTAAATACTTTGTAAACTCTCTAATCACAAACCCTAACTCAATTTTATCATCCATTATCAAAACCCAACATAATGTCGAATCTAAAGTGAAGGGTTTGAGTAGATAGTGGATTTTCTTAATGCACACCCTATAAGGTATGCACTAACGGTTAATCCTACTATATACGTTTCTTGTTTTAAACAGTTTTGGTCTTCTGATGTGGCCAAAACTATCAATGGGAAGTACAGTTACATGCCCTAGTGGATGGCAAGAGGATTGTCATTACTGAAACATTTGTTAGAATAACTCTTCGACTAGCAAATCCTAAGGTATTAATGTCTCTCAAAACTACTAATTTTTGAAAACCTTGCATAGAATGGGGAATGAGAAAATTTTCTCAAAAACTAACATTTAATAAAGCATAACTTTTTCCCTCAATAGAAAATTTCTAATTCATACGATACTATAGTGTCTAATTCCAAAGATAACTGCAAGGAATGAGTATAGCAGTACCATGGCAACTGTCATTATCTGCAAAGTCTACAAACAAGAAGTTTTTAACTTTTCAAAATTGATTTTTGATAGTATGGATTAGAAACATGGATCATCTTTTCTGAAATATTTTAATGTATCTAAGGTATTTTACAAGTGTTTTTGGACAAACAATTTGCTGAGAAGCCTACTCATAAAAGAATTTATATTTCCCCTTGTCACACTAAAAAGATTTTTAGGAATATGAAAAGAGTAGGAAAAGGTTTTTCTGGTAGAGTAACACCTTTGTTTCCAACAATGGTGGTATAAAACCAACCTCAGTAGGGTGAACGTTCAGCAATACCTATTGATCCCCAACACACACCCACCATTTTACATCCATCAACATCTCAACCCCAAAAGACCTAAACACCTAAGGAGCTTACAAGAATGGACACTGAGATACCTTAGTCCAGTGTTCCTATGGAAAATATAGCAGATGAGGCTGTCCATAAGGAGAGGGTGACAGTTTGGTGAGGGCTGCCACTACTGCATCTAGCTTAGAAGCAGAGCAGGACAGTGGTAACATTAATATAACCCGATCCAAAGCAACACTTAATGAACCAAGTTCCCCAGGAACTAGTTCAGGTAGTGGTCCCAGGTGCCAAGAAACCATGGGGGATATTATTGCTCAAACTAGGTTTAAGAATGTATCTAAACATTCCAATGATTCACTGCTCGCAAGAGGTAACACACTTCGAAGTGACGAGGATAGACTTAAACTTAATGAATTGATGACACTATGTACCAATTTACAACAACGAGTTCTTGATTTGGAGAAGACAAAGACCACACAAGCTGAAGAGATTGTTAGTTTAAAGAGGAGGGTTAAGAAGCTTGAACAGAAAAAGAGGTCAAGAACTCATGGGCTGAAAAGATTAAGAAGGGTTGGTGCTACTGCTAGGGTAGAATCCTCTGGAGATGAACAAATTTTGGGTGAGGATGCATCCAAACAGGGGAGGATTAATTATATTGATGCAGATGAAGACATTACCCTAGTTAGTGTTTAAAATGATGCTGACAAAGAGATGTTTGATTTGGATGCTTTAAATGGTGAAGAGGTGTTTGTTGCAGACCAAAATGAAAATGTTGTTGAAGAAGTAGTTGATGCTGCTCAAGTTAGTACTGCTGTAACAACTATTACAATAACTACTGAAGAAATTACTTTGGCTCAAGCACTTGAAGCATTAAAAAATTCAAAACCCAAAGTGAAAGGGATTGTTTTTCAAGAGCCAGGTGAATCTACAACAACAACAACAACAATTTCTTCACAACAATCACAGGACAAGGGTAAAGGAATATTGGTAGAAGAACCTGTGAAGCCTATGAAGAAGAAAGTTTAAATCATGCTTGATGAAGAAGCTGCTTTAAAGCTACAAGCTGAGTTTGATGAAGAAGAGAGACTTGCAAGAGAGAAAGCTAAAAAAGAAAAAGAAGCCAATATTTCTTTGATTGAAGAATGGGATGATATTCAAGCAAATATTGATGTTGATCATCAATTAGCTGAAAGACTACAAGCTGAAGAACAAGAGCAGTTCACAATTGAAGAAAAAACCACATTGTTTAAAGAACTTCTAGAGGAAAGAAGAAAACACTTTGTAGCTAAAAGAGCAGAAGAGAAGAGGAACAAACCACCAACCAAAACTCAACAGAAGAAGACAATGATTACTTACCTTAAGAACATGGGTAGGTTGGAAGCACAAAGACTTGAAATCTAATGACTTTGATTCTATCAAAGAATTGTTTGACAGAGCTTTTAAGAGGGTGAATACATTTGTTGACTTCAGAACAGACTTGGTAAAAGGTAGTTCAAAGAGAGCATGAACAGAGCTGGTACAAGAGAGTACAAAGAAGCAAAAGGTGGAAGATGACAAAGAAATAACAAAGCTTAAACAATGTTTGGAAATCATTCTAGATGAAGAAGAGGTAACAATTGATGATGTACCTTTGGCTGTTAAGTCTCCAAGGATTGTTGACTGGAAGATCCACAAAGAAGGAAAGAAAAGCTATTATCAAATAGTGAGAGCTGATGGAAAGTCTCAGATGTACATGATCTTTAGTCATATGCTTAAAAGTTTTGACAAGGAAGATTTGGAAGACTTATACAAGTTGGTAAAAGCTAAATATGGATCAACAAGACCAATGGAAGACTTGGATTTGGTATTATGGAATGATTTGAAAAATATGTTTGAACCACATGTAGAAGATACTGTATGGAGGAATCAACAAGGATACAAAGTGTTAGAATGGAAGTTGTATGACTCCTGTAAAGTACATTTCTTGAGGATGCAGTCTATGCAGATATACATGTTGGTAGAGAAGAAGTATCCTCTTACACCACCTACACTTTCACAGATGTTCGAAAAGAAACCTCAAATTGATTATGAAAGTGAAATGACTTATCAGCTGTGTAAATTGATCATAAAACAGCTTAAAAATCAATAAAGTGTTTGGAAGCATCCTCCTGGTGATTATAGGGCTTTTAATAGAGACACTTGATGATTTTGGAGATAAATATCAAGTTTAGGAGAGGATTGTTGGGATTAAAAGCCTTCTTAATGCTGCTAGTATTACTGCTGCTCTTATTGATGTTAATGCTGCTCAGTCAAAGTTAGTGTTGCTGGAGAATTTCAATGAAAATTATTCTAAGTGTTTAAGACTGCTGGTGAAGTTACAACTGTCAGTACAAAGTTACTACTGCTAGTGGAAGTTAAGACTGCTCAGAGATAAAGATTGGAAAATATCTTAAGTAGTTACTACTGCTAGTACAAAAGTTACTACTACTGGTGTAAAGTTACTACTGCTGAGGAGTTAATGCTGCTAGTGAAGAAGTTAGTACTGCTGAGTTAGTTAGTACTGCTTATGTGATTTATATGAGTTATTCGTGTAAAAGATATGTATAACTTATTTGTTTAAAAGATTTGATATACTTAAGAAAGTATTGTAAGCCGTTTAGGACTCCTTGTGTATAAAAGGATGTCCTAGGGCATAGAGATTGATGTACCAAAACCATGAGTCATTCATAGAAAAATATACAAAGTCGTATAGTTCATAGCTTCAAGGTTTTGTAACCCTAAAACTACTAAGAGTATTCGTATTGTTTCATTAATAATATTGGAGCTTAATATAACTAAACCTTATGCAAGCTAAGGAATTTGATCTATTGAAGTGGGATCAACAACAGGCAGGTTTGCTAAACCATCTTCGGTGAGTATTTTCTCTGCACGGTGCTCATAATCGTCTCTTTTGGATTGAAGGATCTAACATCTACACACGAGCATATTCACATTTATGAAGATAGAATAGCAAAATAAAAGTTAATCACGATACACATGTATGGCAACATGCAAGAACTAACTTTATTAACAGAAACATTATCATTAGCTATAGTTTGTGGGTCAACATAACTAATGATCGATCCAAGACACCTGGGCCAAAAAATGTATCACGGGCAAGTAGGCTGAGCTTTGCCCTTAAATAAGCTATAATTACTAACTACAAAGCCGACAAATTTTTTTATTCTAAATAAGTTTTAATAATTGATTTGAATCTTTAAAAAAACATTTAAATACAAAAACTATTGGTGAAGGACCTGTAATGATATGTGTTTCACCTAGAAAAGCTGTTTGCTTATGACTATACAGAAAGCATGTGAAAAATAGGAAGGTGATCTTTAACCAAAAAAAATGGGAAAGTGATCATTTTGATAAAACCTTTTGCACAATAAAAACAGAAAGAAAGTAAGCTTACCTGGCTATATCTTGCAGCGGCACACCTCTTAATCCAAGGCATGCCTTAGAAAGTATCTTCATTGCCATGGTTTACTTCAGATTCATGCCACTTTTTCCAAAAATCACCATCAAACAGAGGGTCTGCCAGCCTAGATGTATAAACGTATATTTTACGCACATGATCAGGACTTTTTTCAAATTCAGCATACTTGATGCATATCTTTATAACATCTTTCTCTGGGAGTCCTTCAGAAGAAAATGCCTGCTCATAGATCTCCCGAGTTTTTGGAACACTGTATATTTCGGCTGCACGAGCAATGTATATTTCATACATGCTTAACTGTTCGCTCTCTAGGACCGCCTTTGTTTCTTTATCATGGGATTCACCGGTTTCTTTAACTGTGCTGCTAGCGATTGCACTGTTGATCTTGACCTGCTCTGAGATCAAAACTTACACAACATCTCGGAGTCGAAGCCGCTCATTTTATGTAGCGTGCATACATGCGTCTGTTGAGAGCTTCTGGCAGTCCATGACTCTGCATAGTCTTTTATGTTAGTAAGTACAAATGACTGATATGCCATTAACTTAAAACATACAATCTACATATAAATCAAGGGTGTGATATAAAATCTTTAATTTACAAATTTTACCTACATGCCCTTCTTAGAATATTCTACACAAGTATAAAGGCGGGGAAGAAGACATGAACTAAATGTCTTCGAAAAAGACTTTATTGGGCTTGTTTTGGTGAAGCGGTTTCATGTCATGGCACCAAGGAATTTAAATTATATACAGAAGAGGTAATAGTCCTTTAAAGATTAAAAAGTTGTTAGTGATTAAAGAGTAACAGCCAAAAAAATTCAAGGCGTAGGGCCCAGCAGTTGCTACATTTTTTTGAGCCTTATGCTCATTGAGATCTCATAAAAAGATATAAACTATGCATCTTTATCACCTATTCTACATAAGCTGGTACATACCCTCCTCAGTATACCCAAAAGTCTTAAGCTGGTTATCCACAACAAAATCCGGGTGGATATGCCACAAGCTGAGACCAGTCATCGGCTCAACAAACAACTTAGGGATATGATTACTATGGTCAGCAACAGAGTTAAGCACCTGCTGAATCAGGCCTCGCAGATGCATCAGCTTATAGTTATAATCAACAAACTTAAGGATATGGTCAGGATGGTTATAGAGGGTATACACATGCGCCTCAATCAGGATATGATCAACAAAGTTATGGTAATCTTACATCCGGATATAATGTTACCAGCCAAATCACTGATGGTCAAACTGCTGCACAAGGGGGTCAAGGGCATCTTCATTGGGAGGCAAATAAACAACTTTTTTTCTTCAAAAGCTGTAACACCCCCATTTTTACATATAGCAGCGGAAGCTAATCTAGGGTATTACTTCAAGGTACAACAGTCATAATCATATGGGTGTCAGATTGAGGAGGAACGAAAATGTGTCTTAAAACTAAAAATGAGAAGAAAACAGTTAAGCTAGTATTGCTAACGATAGAGTTTGTCTAACCTAAAGCAACAAGAGAATAATGCTAGGAAAACTGTTAAATCAGTAGAAGAAGTAGGCAACACAACACAAGTCAAGAGGCAATCAAAGAAATTGGAACAAATATGATGTCTCAAAGACTAGGAAGCGATTTTGAGATGTTTAATAAGGCCTATTATGTGTGTGGAACAATACTAGGAAGAAATTGGAACAATATCATTTGCAAGTTGATTGTAATTACCATAAAAACAGTTTCAAAATCAAAGGATGGTAAAACCTGTTTGGAACAATACTCAAAGGGTGAATCATCAAAATTTTGCTAAAAAGACTCACCCCTATGCTAAAAAGAACTTAGTTCTAAGAGCAGTACTAATGAAGTCTGGCTTAGTATCAATTAATACTGCTAGACAAAATATTTCTAAAACAGCAGTATCAGTTAATACTGCTAGACAAGTTAATACTGCTCACTCAAAAACAATAGTGAATGCTGCTAGACCAATGTCATATCTTTCTAAAATAGCACATTCAACTGTTAAGAGGCCCATTCATAAGAACACAGCATTCAAAAACAGTAATATTGATCAAAGGGTTAATACTGTTAGTGGTAAAAAAATTAATATTGCTAGGCCAAAAGCAGTAGTTAATGCTGTTAAGGGAAATAATGTTAATGCTGTTAAGGCCTCAACTTGTTGGGTTTGGAAACCAAAGACTAAAGTTTTAGACCATGTTTCTAAACACAACAGTGCATCAATCACCCTAAATAAGTTTGATTATATTGATGCACAAGGCAGATCCAAGTCAGTGATGGCTTGGGTCCCCAAAAGAAACTGATTTTCTTATCTAATGTGCAGGGCAATTCCAATAAATGATTTACAGGATCAAGGAGTGATTGTTTTAGTGGATGCTCAAGGCACATGACAGGGAACATGTCCTATCTTACAGACTATGAATAGATAGATGGAGGATATATTGCTTTTGGAGGGAACCCGAAAGGAGGGAAAATCATAGGAAAAGCAAAGAAAAGTGTTAGATTGATGATGGAAAAGCTGTTTGGAATAGAATTAGAGGTAATACTGGTGACTCAAAGTTAATGCTGCTAGGCATAACTTACTACTGTTGGTTCTAAGTTAATGCTGCTAGGCATAACTTACTACTGTTGGTTCTAAGTTAATGCTGCTAGGTATACACTTACTACTACTGAGTTACCATTGCTGGGTTCAAGTTAATGCTGTTGAGGGTATTTTCATAAATACTTTGATTAAGGGTTTCAATCAATCATTTAATTGATTTCAATCTTTTAAATACTCTCTAATCACAAACCCTAACTCAATTTTATCATCCATTATCAAAACCCAACACAAATGGCAAATCTAAAGTTTGTAGATACTCACAATATGGTCGCATTTTTGTCTAAACCCACAAAAAGTGAAGGGTTTGAACAAATTATAGATTTTCTGAATGCACACCCTATTAAGTATGCACTAACGATCAATCCTGCTATATACATTTCATGCATAGAATAGTTCTAGTCTACTGTTAAGGCCAAAACTATCAATGAGGAACAACAGTTACATGCCCTAGTGGATGGAAAGAAAGTAATCATCACTGAATCAACTGTTAGAAGAGATCTTCAACTAGAAGATGAAGAAGGTGTTGATTGTTTACCAAATGCTACCATCTTTGAACAACTTGCATTAATGGGGTATGAGAAAATTTCACAACAACTCACTTTTTATAAAGCATTCTTTTCTCCACAATGGAAATTTCTTATCCATACTATTTTACAATGTCTAAGTCCAAAGAGACTACTGCATGGAATGAGTTTAGTAGCACTATGGCATCTGCAATTATCTGTTTAGCTACAAACCATAAGTTCAATTTTTCAAAGTTCATTTTTGAAAGTATGATTAGAAACCTGGAGAATGTGTTTGGTAAATTTTTGATGTATCCAAGGTTTGTACAAGTGTTTTTGGATAAGCAACTGGATGGGATGTCAACTCATAATGGAATTTATATTGCACCCTCTCACACTAAGAAGATTTTTTGAAATATAAGAAGGGTAGGCAAAGGTTTTTCTGGTAGAGTAACACCTTTATTTCCAACAATGGTGGTACAAAACCAAGCAGAATTGGGTGAAGGTTCAGCAATTCTAACTGATCCCCATCACACACCCACCATTATTCAACAATCAGCATCTCAACCTCAAAAGACTCAAAAACCTAGGAAGCCTAAGAGAAAGGATACTTAGGTACCTCAGCCTAGTGGTCCTACTGAAACATGAGCAGATAAGGCTGTCTATAAGGAGTTGGGTGACAGTTTGGTGAGGGCTGCCACTACTGCTTCTAGCTTAGAAGCAGAGCAGGACAGTGGTAACATAACTAAGACCCGATCCAAGGAAACACCTAATGAATCTAGTTCCTTATGAACTACTTCAGGTGGTGGTCCCAGGCGCCAAGAAACCATAGGGGATACAATTGCTCAAACTAGGTTTGAGTATGTATCTAAACATTCCAATGATTCACTGCTCGCAAGAGGTAACACACTTCGAAGTGATGAGGATAGACTTAAACTTAATGAATTGATGGAACTATGTACCAATTTACACAAAAGGGTTCTTGATTTGGAGAAGACAAAGACCACTTAACAAAATGAAATTGCTAGTTTGAAGAGGAGGGTTAAGAAGCTTGAAAAGAAAAGAAGTTCAAGAACTCAGAAGCTGAAGAGGTTATATAAAGTTGGTTTGACAGCTAGGGTAGAATCCTCTAGAGATGAAGAAAGTTTAGGTGAGGATGCATCCAAATAGGGGAGGAGGATTAATGTTATTGATGCAGATGAAGACATTACCTTAGTTAGTGTTCAAGATGATGCTAACAAAGAGATGTTTTATGTAGATACTTTAAATGGTGAAGAAGTGTTTGTTGCTGGGCAAAATGAAAATATTATTGAAGAAATAGTTGATGCTGCTTAAGTTAGTACCACTGCAACAACTGTTATAATAACTACTGAAGAAATTACTTTAGCTCAAGCACTTGAAGCATTAAAAACTTCAAAACCCAAGGTGAAAGGGATTGTTCTTCAAGAGCCAGGTGAATCTACAACAACAAAATTTCTTCACAAGGTCTATCACATGACAAAGGGAAAGGAATATTGGTAGAACCTGATAAGCCTTTAAAGAAGAAAGATCAACTCAAGCTTGATGAAGAGATTACACTTAAATTACAAGCAGAGATTGATGAAGAGGAAAAAATTGCCAGAGCTGAAGAAGAAAAGATTGATGAAGCCAATATTGCTTGGAATGACATTCAAGCAAAGGTTGATGCTGATTACTAGTTGGCTGAAAGACTGCAAGCTAAAGAACAAGAGCAGTTCACAATTGAAGAAAAGCCACATTATTTAAAGAACTCCCAGAGCAAAGAAGAAAACACTTTGCAGCTAAAATAGCAGAGGAGAAGAGGAACAAACCAACAACCAAAACTCAACAGAAGAAGATCATGATTACTTACCTTAAGAATATGGAAGGCTGGAAGCACAAAGACTTGAAATCTAAAGACTTTGATTATATCAAAGAATTGTTTGACAAAGCTTTCACAAGGGTAAACGTGTTTGTAGATTTTAGAATTGAGTTGGTAGAGGGTAGTTCAAAGAGAGCAAGAGAAGAGTTAGAATAAGAGAGTACTAAGAAGCAGAAGGTGGATGAGGATAAAGACACAACAGAGCTTCAAAGTCTAATAGAAGTCATTCTAGATGAAGAAGAGGTTGCAATTGATGCTGTACCTTTAGCTACCAAGTCTCCAAGTATTGTTGACTGGAAGATCCAAAAAGAAGGAAAGAAAAGCTATTATCAAATAGTGTGGAGTGATGGAAAGTTCGTAATGCTACAGGGTCTTTAGTCAAATGCTTAAAAGTTTTACCAGGGAAGATTTGGAAGACATGTACAAGTTGGTAAAAGCTAGATATGGATCAACAAGACTAGTGGAAGACTTGGATTTGGTATTATAGAATGATTTGAAAACAATGTTTGAACCACATGTAGAAGATGAAATCTGGAAGTTGCAACAAAGGTACAAAGTTTTGAGTTGGAAGCTATTTGACTCATGTGGAGTGCATTGCTTGAGTTTGCAATCTGGAATGATTTACATGCTGGTAGAAAAGAGATATCCCCTTACAACACCTATAATTACATATATGATGAAAAATAAGCTTCAGGTTGATTATTTCAGTGAAATGGCATATCAGCTTCTTAAACTTCTCACAAAACAGGTTAAGAATCAATGAAGTGTTTAGAAGCATCCTCCTGGTGATTATGGAGCTTTTAATGGAGAAACTTGATGATTTTGGAGATAAATATCAAGTTTAGGGGAGGACTGTTAGGATTAAAAGCCTTTTTAATGCTGCTAGTATTACTGCTGGGCTCTTATGACTGTTAATGTTGCCTGTCAAAGTTAGTGTTGCTGGAGAATTTCAATGAAAATTATTCTAAGTGTTTAAGACTGTTGGTGAAGTTACAACTGCTAGTAAAAAGTTACTACTGCTAAAGGAAGTTATTACTGCTAGAGGAAGTTACTACTGCTAGTGGAAGTTAAGACTGCTTAGAGATAAGACTAAAAAATTGGCTAGCCACAGTAGTTACTACTGCTTGTACATAGTTACTACATGCTTAGTACAAAAGTTACTACTGCTAGTACAAAGTTAATGCTGCTAAAGGAGTTAATGCTGCTGTGAAAGTAGTACTACTGAGTTAGGTTAAGTACTGCTTTTGTGATTTGTTTTGCGATATTTTTGGGATAGATTATGTTTACTGTTACTAGATGATTACGTTTACTTAGGAAAGTATTGTAAGCCGTTTAGGACTCCTTGGTGTATAAAAAGAGGTCCTAAGGCATAGAGATTGATATACACCAATACACATATCTTAAGTATAAAAAATGAGTCATTCATAGAATTATCATAACTTTAAGGTTTTGTAACCCTAATACTATTAAGAGTATTCGTATAGTTTTCATTAATAATATTGGAGCTTATTGTTTATTGAATTATATTTTCTTAGTTTTACTGTTTCATTAATAATTCTTATTAATATTAAAGATTAGATTCCGCATAATCTTTAATACACTCAAACAAAGTTTCTACTATAGTTGTGTTAGATTTATTTAATATAACTAAACCTTAAACAAGCTTTTAAGGAATTTGATCTATTAAAGTGGGATCAACATTTGGTCCCCAATATCTCATGGGTCTAAAGTTGTTAGTGCTAAACATACCTTGCATTTGATGCAATTGGTTGGGATGTGGGAATGGAAGACATATTTCACATGGCATGTAACTTTGACGTTGGAAATCTTTCCAAGTTACAGGAGAGATACAAGGTTGATTTTGTCGACCAACATTTCTTTTTGGTTGTGTTTTAGGACGATAATAATTATTGATGACTCTTCTAGATGGTGGAGTTTTTGATCTAAAATTAGGTTTTGAAAATCCAACTCCGGGTTTTAACAATGGCTTATAAAATTGTTTAACTTCGTTATCACTAGCAACGGGAACTTTGACATTGTTTACTATTATGTGTTTTGGTCTAGGACCCAAAATTGATTTTTGAAAAGACACACTTTTCTCAGATCTAGGCGTAGTTACTGGTGGCGGTCCCATAATTGCTTTGGGGGCCGTCTGCATACTAAAGGGGTCACCCATATTTATGAGACCTTCATCAGAGGATGCCTTTTTCTAAGCTTTCACAAATTTTTTATTTCCTTAGTTCCACTAGATGATGCTTAAATGAATTAAAACATTAAACCTAACTTATCACTGGAGGGTTTTGATTACTTAACCATTTCATTTAAGCAATGTGTGCTCTTTTCAAAATTGGTTAGTTTAAGGGGGGGGGGGAAGCTTACTCTTTAAGCTTTTCATTTTCAATTTTAAAGCATTGACTATTTTACACATTCGAGATCAACAACCCTTGTTTTTATTGAGTTTGTAGACTTTTTTTCTTTTAAAAACATCTAGTTCTTTTTCTAAAATATTTTTAGTGGCTTTTAATCTTTTGTTTTTAGTGATTATCTTTAAACTCATTTTGCACAGTTTATCATATTCATTATCTAATACTAAATCATCTATTGACGAGTTTTCATCACTAAAATAAGAGGATTCGGAACATACCTCACTTGATGCTTGAGCTACGAGACACGTTTCATTTTTCGACATTTCATCATCTTTTCACCGCCCATCCACTCCAAGAACCTCCGATAAAAGCTCTTTGGTTCTTGTCTTTCGGTGGTTTTGGAAATTCTCCAATAAGATGATTCGGGTCGCCGCATCTAAAGCATTTTCTATCACTTTTACCGTTCTTGTCATTACGGCTTCTTTGGAACGTCTTTTTGTCGTTCCGAGGTTGTCTTACCGAATCTACCTCTTCTCTTAAAGAACTTCTTGAAGTCTCTTACCGCCATGGCGTACTCTTCAGTCTTCACTTACGGAAGTCGAACACTTTCATCTCTAGGATTCTTTCTTAAACTTTTAAAGCAAGAGATTTCCTTTCAACGTTTTCTTTGACTATATCAAAATCTTTCTTGATGATCATTTCATGAACTTTAAGGTTCCCGATAAGTTCATCAAGAGATAGTGATGTTAAGTCTTTCGACTCTTCAATCTCCATAACCTTTGCTCTCCATTTAGGATGATAGAGCCCTTAAGAAAACTTCCTAACATAATTTTTGCTTGGAATAGCCTTTGATTATCTTTGTATAACCACTTTACTTATATATATAAATATAATAATATCAAGAATTATCTCAAGTAATCAAATAATAAGTATTCGTAGGCTTTTAGAAGGATAATCACTTTTGACCAAAGTAAAACCTTAAAAACCTTCCTGGGTCGTGTCCCGACGAGGTGTGAATGGAAAATTGAGGTAACGTTTGTTAAACAATGCTTGAATATCACAAATTGGATTTGGTTTTCTAATTCTACTAATAATATGCAAAAATAAACAAAGGCAAACTAAAACGGAAGCAATTTAAACTAAAACACTAAAAACGATAATGGGATTCAAATCCCGTTATTTAAAAAACTAAATTCTACAAATTTAACTCTACGAAAGCAAAATTAATTTTCAACATTCCTAAATGATAAAAGAAAATTTAAAAAAAGTTTTATATTTTTTTGACTTTTTTTAAAATTTTTTATGAATTAAAAACAATTTTAAATCTAAATTAAATATTAAAAATACTAAACTATTTATAAAAAATCTGAAAAAATTACAAAAAGTAGCTTGAACTAAGATAATCCAAAGAAAAATAAAAGGGTGAACACATCTTATCAAATAAGCTACGAAATAAGCAGAAAAGGGGTTCTAACTAAAATAGGCTAAAAAGTGTATAAAAGATTAATGTGTGCTAAGTAAAATGGAAAAGACCCAAGGGCGCTAGTGGTTGTGTGTGGTGTGTGTTAAAACGTTGGTTGAGGTTGGTGAGGTCCAAGGTTCGAGCCTTGCTCACCCTAGACTTCCCAATTTCCCAATGTTTTTATTTTTGCAAATTTTTTTAAGAAAAAACTTTAATACATAAAAATAAGCAATTTTTGTGAAGTGATTTTTTATAAAAACCACAAATAAGCATGGAAATAAGCATGTTTTTCTCAGGTGAAGTAGCACCCCAAGTGGTATTCCGCTGCGTTGTTGTATTTTTGGGGGTGTTACAGATTGGTATCAGAGCACTGGCTATAGAGAACTAGGTTGCATATTTTACCCTAGACTATAGTCGTTTTCACAAACATTGCATCACAACAAACATTTTCAAAGTGCATACACGCTACTTGCTTATGTGCTTACGTTACGTGCTGCATTAAGTGCTTACGTGGCATACATATATATAATATATATATATATATGCTTGCATTCCTTTCGCGTATATCGTACGTTTATTTATATAAGAATTATTATATAAATACCAGAATATTTTTTTAAGACATTGTGAGTTGCACAATGGTCTCATTCTACTCGTCAGACATTGTGAGTTATACAATGGTCTCATCTTGCTTCTTAGACATTGTGAGTTGCGCAATGGTCTCACTTCGTTATCAGACATTGTAAGTTAAACAATGGTCTCTAAGAATATTATTTTTCTTCATAACTTTATATAATATCGTATTACACGAAGGCCGTTATAATTCTGTCTCCATAGGATTATGTATGAATCTAAATGTTACAAGTCTTGTATAGGCGGGACTTGTAATAGGAAGATTTATATGATAATTGCTATGCTGACTGGTTCATCGAGACTTTTACCTGGTTTACTCTAACCAAGGTACTCATTAACTATCTTGAACTCTATATTGATCTCGCCTGGCAGTTTTTACTCCCAGCTTCCAAAGACGAGTTTTAAATCACTCGTCCCATACTCATTAGAGCACATGCATCGTAATGTCATCCATCATCTTGAAGGTTATGTGGGTACGCGTATTGCATCGGGAATTATTAAGTAGGATGATTTATGATCTGTTTATTTGAAAGGATTGGGACGCCTCTTCAGTTAAATAAATAAATTATAAATCCACCGTACATATAGTTTATCAATTGTTTATTTTACATAAATTAGGACGCTTCTTTCGGCAATAATGATTTATAAATGAGATGGGTCTTAATGGTATCCGATTGACACGAGTATGAACCTAAATTCCGAAAATCGCCAGAATCTGTTGAAAAGGGTCTAGAAACACAACGTGTTTCTACCACTCGACAGAATCTTAAGGCCTCACTTGGAACTACCTATTCTCATCCTTGAGTAATATCTCTTGCCGTTGCCATCATCACAACATGAACGTGGTGGACTAACAGACATGTTAAACACTTGAGCTAATGGAGCTGATTCATCAAACTAACGATTGAGTACCATAATCCGCCGTCCAAATCGCATAAGCCCTTCCGTGAGCCTCCTCTCATTTTATTGAATATTTATTTTGGGGATATTGTTCTCGGAAGGGACCTCACCCTCGTATCCCATCACTATTGGTTTATATAATTGACTGTTAATGGATGCTGTTGTTGGTCCTAAGAGTGGTCCAGATTGTACAAACTGTACAGCTAAGTGATACAAACCCACTTAAAACAAGATAAGCCTATGTCGATATAGCATCGGTTGAAATTATTCATTGCAGACAAATAATACACCAAATTCAGTCATGATACAAATTAGTCTGCCAAGTACAATGATACTTACATCCATAAGCCACTTTGAATGTGAATCATCAAACATACAGATACAGAAGCGAGACTCTGCTTAAGACATTGATAACATTATATAGACGTAACCAAGGCGACTACAACTTTCCTCCATTTGATGTGTTTCACTATTAAGAGAGGCTTTCTTCATGAAGCCGTTTTATACCAATTAAAACCTTTGAAACGATGTTCCCTAAGATACCTATTCTAGTGGATTGGATATCCTTGTCAACCTCGCCGTTAAATTTAGGTATATTAAGAGGTGTCGAATACACCAGGCGTATTGCAGCTAAGGATAAAGTTATCAGCGTCATGTTCAACTGTGTTAGTAGCAAGTGCTTAAGTCTTTTCTTAGTCACACTGAGGGATAATCGGGGGAGTATCAGGGACGGCGCGTAGGTGAGCTGATCTCTGTGGACGAAATTTCTTTAAGGGGAGGTACTGTGACATCCGAGAATTTTCGAATTTTTAAGATAACTATTTTACCCCTTTGACTTTAGTCCTGGCTTGACTTACAAGAAACAACCATCTAATAAAAGAAAAATACACGTTTCACTCCTCGGACTCTAAATGCAATTCGATGTGAAACTATCATCCTGACAACTTTTCAGTTTTTGCCCGAGACCTGGAAACGAAGCCGAAAAGGCAAAATAAAAAACAGCACCCTGCAAACATTTTTTCGAACGATAGACAACGCGGGACACCAAAACAATAAATTTTTTTGTTATAATTAACAGTATTTATTTAATAAAAATATTAAATAAATAAGGTTATCAATTTAATTAAAAGCGTTGCATAACGCGAATATTCGAGTTAAAATCCGATTTTTTTTACTATCGACAAGACTAAACGGTTTAACACAAAATGAACAACAGAGTATTTATAATTAAAATATCAAAAAATATTATTTATATGAAACAATAATCAAGTAAATCCACATTTTTATCAGAAAAATAATTCGGAAAAATAAATGACCGCAGATTCGAGACTTGAATCATCCGTTAATGGGGAGGGGCTCGCGTCAAACGCGTACCGAACGCAAGACTAAAACACAGCGAACCCAACAAACCAAATTACCACAGGCCGTGGCCACGGCGGATGAGGGTGGACACGGGAGGGGGCGGGGGGAGGCGGTGAGGTACCTCCCCGGACAGGGTACAAGCCCGGGAAGGAATGGGAGGAAGGGGGGGTAGGTAAAACATGAAAATGGGACTTACTGAGATGGGGGCTAAACGGGGACTGTTGTAGCGTAGGTGTGACAAGGGGTTCTTGATCGATATCTATGCGTTATGGGGGTTATTATATTGCAATATACAGGAGCTGCCATGCGAGTACGTAGCCCGAGCGACGACATTAGCTATGTAAGTCTGTCTCACCCTCTCTTTCGATCGTTCACTTTAGCGTAGTCTGACGGTCAGCTGAGGCTTGCCTCCCGTCATGCGGGGCTTGGGGGGGTTTGGGTCCTTGGCTACACTCGGTTCACGCGCTGTCTATACCGCAGTCTGAAAAATAGTAATAAGTGGCTCGTCGCGTGAGCACTGTGTGGTTGCGTGGTGCAAGTGGACCAAGCGCAATAACAGCCGCACAACCTCTTATGTATAGCATCTCGGATACCGCGCGACCACCGTCATCGCGGGGCCACCGGCCATTTCTTATGATTACCCGCTCCGCTAGGCTATCATCCTATACAGTCCGGCGAACCCGACCAAGGAGCTACACACACGCGTATGCGCTGCGTCATCACCGGTACTGCTTGCAGGCTGCCAGCCTCGCGCGCCGTCCAATCCACAACTTTTCATTCCACAGGCCCACACTGAGCCGGGATGGCATAGCGTGCCACCGGGCCACAAGTGTACGCGGAAGGGATTTAAACAACGTCGCCACTCTATAACAGATTGGGATAGATGTTGAACAGGATGATGAGTCGCGGTGTATCCGCAGACGCTTTTGAGGTATAAACAGTGATTTGGTATGTATGATGTACAGACAGGCACTCCAGCAGGGGGGGTGTGCGGTTTTATATCGAGCGGGCTAGTCTCGCGGATTGGGAGTTGGTATATGTATATATGTGAGGTGCAGTGAGAGAGCAGGGAGCAGATATCGGAGGTACGATGGAGTGGGAGGATTCTTATATGTTCGAGATCAATCTCTGGGGCGTGAGGGGAGTCGGTTTTAGAACTTTTCAAGCGAAGGCAGTCTTTGTCACTACATGATGTGTATCAGGCCACAACTTCTTTAGTTTGCGGAGATCGCTATGTAGATTCATGATACAGAAATCGTAGAGTGGCTCTGAGACTTTGATTTTGAGGAAGAGTGCGAGTGGGTTTATTTTCAGAGTATCGGCTCAAGAATCCGATATGTATGCTAATCGTTGAGAGAGAGACGAGGTGACAGCATGCACGCGTATAAGATTCTCTCACACGCAAAAAGGTGCATTCCGTGGTTCTCTAGTGTAGAACCAGACTACTCTCAGAGTTCTTATGGGTATGAGCGTTCTGTGTATTAATCTTTTATTTCAATGATTATCAGTGGTGATGCAAGCCACCGGCGGTCATATGAACATTTTGATAAGAAGTAATTTGAGCGAGATCGAGCATGTTCTCTTACTATAGACATCTCACAGAGCTCTATTGAGGGAGTGTGTGGAAAGTGTGGGTGGGAGAAGGGTGAGTGTGTGAGTGCGCGAGCGTATGAGTACAGCTATAGTTTATGCGAGTATAGATGAGATTGTCTCTCAGAGATGACGAAGATAAGGCACTTTAGCAGCAAGGAGTAGATAGTGAGTGCTCGGCAACTTGGGTGGTATTAGAGCAGCGAGTGGTGACACACATCTAAGGACTGTGTATGGCTTTAAGGGTTTGTTATAGTGATTATCATCACAAAAGAAGAACAAAAGGGCATTGTGTACGTACTATTTCACCATATGGAGAGAGTTGTGTATTTTTTGCGCGCGCGAGCTTGTGAGTATCACATTTATAGAGAAGAGGTTCTGAGAGAATGATGACTGGGTCTCGCTGCGCAGTCAGCCGGAGAGAGGTTTCGAGGTGTATCCAGCGCTGATAGACATACAACACGTTACGGACGGTGTGTCTGTTGAGATTATCGTGTCTTAGGGGATGATTACTAGCAGGTCGATCGAGAGCATCATGTTTTACACGAGTACCTGCGATTCTGACAGTTGAGAGTAGCGAGCGCAAAGCGTACATCAACGGGTCCGTTTGTGTTTGTAACAAACAATAGGGCCCTGTTTTGGATAATAGTGACGCCAAAACTAGGGGTGCTAGTCTTGGCCATATCGAGCTATTAAGCGCGCGGCGACTATGCGGTGATGTCTCCCGGGTCTTAATTGGTCAATCGATAAGTAGTCAGGAGCGACTCAGGCGTTAGTCTGATTTGGTTTCTATGAGAGTGTCTAGATGATCATTTCCCGCAAGCACAAGGGGTGGAGAGGTAAGAATGATACACGAAGGAACAGCAGGAGCAAACTAAAACGGGTGTGTTGTGTACATTCTAGAAGATTTCAATGGGTAGTCTTCGAGTAGGGTAGGTGCGTTAGGCGATGTTCATCATATTCAGGTCTCTCATACAAGTCAATGTTTAAAGGGCGTGTTTCGCGTACTAAAAATCAGAGCTTAGACGCGAAGGACGGTTTTGGTTAAGCGGAACAACGAGAAACAACAGGGTTCGTTTGATTTATATATATCAAAACAACAAATAAAAATAACTTAAGTTTTACATAAATATTAAAACTGGATAACTATTATTTTGGTGGTTTTTTAAAAATGTTAAATAAATATAATTTTTATTAATGAGCTTTTTAAGAAATGTTAATTAACAATAAATATATATTAAAAATTATGATATAAAATTTTAACGAGATTTATAATTTATATATCCGGAAAACTAAATGGCGGTAAAGGGTTATATAAATACAAATATTTATTGTTTGTGATTTCATATAACACCATGAATATATAGTCATATCTGATAAACGCGGAGTTGGCAAAATGGAAATGTGAATACTTGCAACATATATATCATAACTAGAAAGCGCGTGCATTTGAAATATTGAAAAACGAACGATTTCATTATATATTGATTAAATGAAAATGTAGAGTTTTAAGAAAACAAACGTTTATATAAACTTGAAAGTCAAGAAGAAAATTTTATATAAATTTCTGTAATTTAGTATGGTTTACGAAAACATATAATATTATAGAAACGATAAAACATTAAAGTTATATTTTAAGGTAAATAAATTTTAAAATATAACTACAATCATAACTTGACAACGGGCGAAAACTAATTTAACAATGAGTCGAATTTGTTAGACGCGATTCGTCAAGGAAATGAAATATAAGTTATAAAATATTATATTTATATTTTATAATTACAGCTAAAAGGTAACTTAATAATTGGTTTGTAAAAAGGACTTTACAGACAATTGTTTAAACATAATTGGAAATCTTAAACGTACGACTATTTAATAACATGAACCTTTATTTTATTAAGCGGTTGATTTCAGAAACAAGACAAACTAATTGTTTAATTATCCACACGTTTATTAATAGTAAACCTGCGACGTGATTATATACTTTTTCCATATCTACTATCTTTGTATTAATTTCTTTTGTGATTATAACTCACGTATGAAACATATAAGGTTATTTTTCATAGAATATATAAAGTATATATATTACACACTTTTGGAATAATTCTAATTTAATTATTTTACCAACCACCAAAACCATTTCAAAATTAAATCTAAATCTTTTATCAACGTGTCGTGTGACATAACAATTCATCGGAAACCAAATACTTTATCCTAGGCTAGTGTGACTTAGCCGTTAAGCTGTTAAGGCTGCATCTTCTCGGTCAAGCACCTTCGTCTCTGTTCGAATGTGCATATAAGATGCCCTATCTGTCCAATCATTACATCCATCATCAAATGTGAATTAGATGCCTATCCTTCAATCGTTCTTCAAATTCAGGGTGAGTTCATAGCCCACGTTTTACATGTTTTTTACATATAATTTTGGGTAGACATGCTTGTTTACAAATTCAATTACGGTTTGATTTAAACTCGTTACATGCTTCATTTTCAACTCGTCTGTCATACATGTTTACAAACGTATTTACATGGTTGAATACCTGTTTGGTTACAACTCATTTATAATATCTCGCGAGGAGATACAATACTGGTTTACTTTTGAACATAAACGCATTCGTAATACTTTTATGATTATGGATTAGCTTAGTTGCAAGAACTGTAAATCACTTGGAGGGTAGCGCGAATGTTATAAGATAGATCTATTTGGATAAACAATCCCCGTTCGGGTGACTAGCTATCACTGGAACGAACGTTACCATGTCGGATTCACGATTGGGATTGGCGCCTGCGGGTCAACAATCATTACTGCCCGGTTGTACTTGAGGTAACACCCAATGATGGGTACAAATAATTTTTCATAATGCCGGGTGTTCTTGGAGAGGAACACCCAAGTGGTACATATTGTTTATCATTACCCGCCCCCCCCGGGTGTTCGTATGTAGGGAACCACCTACGATGGGATTACACTTACACTAATGTCCTTAAATAAAGTGGCTGATACGAAGTCCTAGTCACAGTTCATGAACTTAGAGTAATGGTATCATAGTTTTAATACACATTTGATAAAGTAGAAATACATATTTTGGATTATTTTGAGATCCAACTTTGACACGTACATTTATGGGACTATTTGGGGATAGAAATGGTCTAGCATATTTTACGACTAATTGATTTCTAAAAATCCTACATATATTATTGGAAGGACATTTAAGGATTTAAATGTCACACTATTATTTTATGATACTGTAGGGAGAACAGTAGTCATTAAACTGTTTAAATGACACTGTAATGAATACAGTGGACAGATACATTTAGTGGAACTAACGTTTGTATTTACAGAAACTATGAACCCCCCCACCCCCCCCCTCCCCCCCCCACCCCCCCCCCCCCCCCCCCCCCCCCCCCCCCCCTCACCAACTTTATGTTGACCTTTTTAAGCATGTTTTTCACAGGGAAATTATAAGCTCGGAATTTCTTGAGTGCAAAGGAGTGTAGATCTTCAGGAAAGACGTCTGGAAATTCTTTGACTACGGAAATGTCTTCAAGTCTCTTCTCGTCTGCTTTCTTCTCCATAACTTGGATCATAAAAACTTGACAACCTCGGGATATATACTTTTCAGTTTTTATGCAGGATATGAGATTTAGTCGAGTTTTACTTCGATCACCTCGAATGATTAGAGTTTCACCGTCGATAGGAATGTGAACAACTTTCTCGTCACAGAGAATTTTGGCATGATATTTGGATAACCAATCCATACCAATGACTACGTCGAAACTACCAAGTTTAATTGGCATGAGATCGATTTCAAAAGGTTGATTTAGCAAAGTTAGAGTGCAACCTTTAATAATAGTGTTTGTGCTTACTAAGTTTCCGTCAGCCATCTCGATATTATAGAAGGTATCTACTGTAATAGACGGAATATTTAACATAGGGGCAAGCGATAAGGATATAAAACTTCTATCAGCTCCGGAATCAAATAATACCCTGACTAAATGCTGATTTAGGAGAAACATACCCGTAACGACGTTTGGGTCTTGTTGGGCATTCTTATCTCTCAGCATGTAGGCTCTTCCTTGGGCATTAATGTTGGTCTTTTGGCACTGATTTGTGTAGTGTCCTTTCTCACCACAGGCATGGCAAACCACTGTTACTGGGAGTTGATTACTTCCGGTGGCTGGCTTCTTGCTTCGGCAGTTCTTGCTTAGATGGCCCATTCTGTTGCAATTATTACACCTACCAGTACAGGGTCCGGTGTGATGGTAATTGCACCTTTTACACAGAGGGAGATCTCCGGCATACCTACCATTTTCTGATGAAGTAACAGCATAGGCTCTACCAGCTTCTTGCCTTCGGTTCTGTTGTCGACGATTATTGGTGTTGCGGTAGTTGTTGTTGCTGCGGAGCTGCGGGAGCTGTTGTTGAAAGTTCTTCTGTCGTCAAACTTTCTTTTGTTGTCACTTGATACTTGCATTGGAGCATGCTTAGTTACTTGATCCATTAGCCTTTGGGCTATGTTAATGGCCTCCTCTAAAGTTTGAGGTTTAGAGGCAGTAACATTTCCTTCAATGCTTCGAGGTAGACCTCCGATAAAAGCTTCCAAGAGTTTATCGTTGTTTGGCACCATGTTTGGACATAGAACCGTTAATTCTTGGAATCTTCTAACATAAGGTTTAAGATCATTTCCCTTTACAATCAGATTGTAAAGTTCTTCTTCCATCTTCCTGATCTCAGTCCGAGGACAATACTTGTTCGTCAGAAGCCTTTTTAACTCAGTCCAGGTGATTTGATTGGCTTGCTCTATTCCCATAGGCTGGGCATATGCATTCCACCAGGACAAGGCATCGTCAGTTAAAGTACCAGTAGCAAAAGTTACTTTGTTTTCTTCGGCACATCTGCTACGAGAGAATACTGATTCGGTTCGTTCAAACCAGCGAATAAGACCTATTGCTCCTTCCGCACCATTAAAGTAGAAAGGTTGACAGCTAATGAACTCTTTGTAGTTTCCCGTTTTCACTGCAGGAGTTCCAGTAGGACCGGTGTTCCTGTTGGGATTACTAGCACTTGCCATTGTCGCAGCTTGAGCTTCTAGAGCCGAGGTGACACTATCAGCTACTAACTTTCTAATGGCATCTTGAGTCATAGCTGGTGCTTCCGTTGTTGATGCTCTTTTTGGAGGCATTCTATCAACAAAAGATAACACGTAATAAGAATGATATCACAAGTATAATGCTTGTTCTTCTTTAAAATGATTAAAGAGAAATGCTTATTCTTGAAATGCTTAAAGAATAATGCTTTATTTAAGCATTTTTAACAATGGTGATATCTAAAGGTTATAGTATGATGATGAATGTACGATGGATGAATGATGAGATGTAATAAAGCAGGAAAAGCAACAAGGTATGAAACGGGATTGCCTTTATATTAGAACAACTTGCCTTTTTACTGTACATAGTCAAGATTTGACAAGTGTTTTTATTTATACCACACATCCCGTGGCTAGGTTAAAGCTAAAGACTGGAATTTAAACTAGAAACTAGAAACTAGATGATCACTGAATGCGGTTCAGAATTCATGAGTTTTTCTATATCTTCTTGGTGACGAGTTTCCATATCATTGATGACTTCTGCCAATTCCGCGATTCTGTAGCGAGCTAAGGAGATCTTATGGTTGGATCCTATTTGCTTTCTCTAGAGTTTAGTGATCTGAGTATGAGCTTGCTGGAGTTCTGCTGCTAAGGCGTCAAAATCACGTTGGATGATTATTGTTCCTTTACCGAGACCTTCATGCCCCCCCCCCCCCCCCCCCCCCCCCCCCACCTTTCAATATGTTCAAAAACGTTAAGGAGGGATTTCTTCTAGTACCTTGGATACCTGAATTTTGGCTCCTTCTGACATTTGATAACTGATTTCCGGGAAGTTTCACCAATCTTAAGAGCTTGAGGTTGGGATGGGGTAGATGGAGATAACTGCATTGGTGAAATAAGTCCTTCTAGGAGAAAGAATTCTTATGTTTTACGTGGTATGATAATTGGAGACGGGATTGGTGACTTTTCAGTATAGAAAGCTTGTAAGGCTTTCATGTAAGGATCATCGGGAAATAACGAAAGGGTCGGTGAAGTTAGCGGGACAATTCCAAATGTATTGGAAGCACTGGAGTAAGTTTTCCCTGGAGAGGTCGGGATATAATCCGGTGAAGCCGGGGGAACATAGTTTGGGAAATTAGAAGAAAAGACATCCTCCAAATTAGAAATAGGACGATCGGGGGAAGACATCGTTCTGCTTAACAACCCAGCAGTAAATAACATAAGTTATTTATCTAGTAATATAATAGTTATGTAACTTTACATACCATTCCGGGAGATATAGCGGCACGGAGGACTTTCTTGGATGGAAAAAGAAAAGTAGTTATAGTTAAGGTTTTAACCTTGTTCTCTATAACGTTGGCTCTGATACCAAATCTGTAACACCCCCATTTTTACATATAGCAGCGGAAGCTAATCTGGGGTATTACTTCAAGGTACAACAGTCATAATCATAGAAAACGAATCAAAAAGAGTCGTTTATGAAAATAAGTTATCATTCATTATTTCTTCAGAGTTTTTACAAAAGAGAGGTCCCAACATCTGTATTTACAAAGTGTGAATGATAACGGTTTTTCCATCTTCATGTCCTCGCCACTCCGTGCCATTAGTTACCTGAGATAAAACATGCTAAAAAGTCAACACAAAGGTTGAGTGAATCCATAGGTTTAAGTAATATAATTTGAATGCAAATGCGATATTTGGGTTACGTTGATATACACCCAGTATTGAGAAAACATAATTTATTTATTGCCATTAGCTCATGAATCCGATGCCTTAGGTTATAATGATAATATTGCCCCTGCGGGCACCTTTGCCAAAATACCCGCGTGATTTCTAATGATGTGCAATTGGTTACACGTAACTGGGTACACCAACGGGGAGTCCAGCCCAAATAGATCTATTCACATCATTCGCGCTTACTACAGAGAGTAATTAACGTCTGATTCATGGGGACTAAAAGGCCAAAGTAGTTACTTTAGGCAATAGTAAATTGAAAATAGCATGTAGAATAATTGCATTCATGTTTATAGATGTTTCCCTCGCGGGTTTATAAAAAGATTAAAATGCGAGGGCTTTTATGAACTCACTGATCGGTTAGAGGGTAATTGATAGCTAATGTATTAGGGAATGAAAGTAACGGCTTCTACACGGCAATCACAGACAAACATGGGTTAATATATGGAAAGTCTTGTTTGATTAGATATATAAGTTTTTGGATATCGATGTTGGTTTTATATAAAAATTATCATAACACTGTTCGGGCATCATAGTTTAGGAAGTCATTTAGTTAAGGTTTGTGGAGCTAGGGCACTTTAAATCGTAAACCCAACAACTCAGACAGAACGTAATACCAAGATGAAACTTCTTAATATGAAGCTCCCTAGTATTGTGGTATGATATGGATCCGGGACATGATTTTTGAAAGACACGATGATGAATGAATATAAGGTATTAGAACATAGCGGTTTTAAGCATTTTATTCAATATCTAGAGATGTTAAGCACGAGGAGCGTTAATTAAAGTTATGTTATATAATGTTTTGGATATGATTTTACACTTTTTCAAAATGTTACATTTTAGACCCTGGGGTTTGGAAAATTGCAAGTAGACCCTTGGGGTTTGCATTTTTACGACTTTGGTCCTTCAACTTTTATTGATATACCAAGTAAACCTTATACTTTAAAAAGTGACATAATAGACCCCTATAGTTATAACTTTAATAAAATGACACTTTTAGTCACCTTGTAGTTATAGTTTCTTAAATTACGATATATACCCCTTGCATGGATTATAATTACAAAACATGTCCAAATTGCCAATGCAAGCTTTAATTTAAATTTTCAATAGTCATTTATAAGTTACTAATAAACTAAAATATGAGATTTAACACAACATTAGTTTTAATTTAACGATTCGTTAAGTTAAAAGGTAAAACGGGTTAAATTAGGTTTTCAAGTAGGAAAAAACGCCGGGTTTTAAGGTCACATTCTCTTATGACGTACAAAGGACTTATTTTAACATTTATAATAGATTATTAGATAGGTTATAACAAAAGTTTACAGTTTAATCAAGAGTTTAAGTAAAAACATGAAATTAGGGTTCGGGTGTACGGTTTTGGATCAAAAAGGATAACATTAGGTTTTTAGTTCAAAGCTTTATCATTATGATTTTAGCAAGATCATTAATGTACAATTTGATGTTACATGAGCCTGAATAAAGCTTAGAGAACCTGGTTTGAGCTTATAGCTTGGAAACGGGTCAGAATCGGGACTTTCGGCTTCGTACGGCTAGAGTAACGACTCCGGGGCTTCGTTTCTTGGTTTCTTTTGCTTCCTTTCTGTACTTGAGACTTCTTAAGATCACTTAGGATCTATTAGAGCAAAGGATTGCTTCTATGAAGGGTTATAGAGGAGGAAGTGGGGGATGAAGAAAAATGAACACACAAGGCCCCTATTTATACCCATTTGAAGGTATAATGAGTAAGCAAGGGTTATGATCTGGTCTTGACACATATAGGGTCTAGTTAGGGAGGTGTATAAGCTAGAAAATGAAGTGTGGAGGTCTAGGAAAGTAGCTTGTATGTGTTGTTAACCTTTCTTGCTGCCGCGGCTGAATGGAGCAAAAACAAGGCCATGTGCTTCTCAAATTTGACCAAGGATTGGTCTAAGTAGGTGCATAAGCTACTTGAAGGTTTCTAGAAGACTTATATGAAAGTTATTTGCACATGGGATGGTTTAAAATGGGTTAAAATTAAGCAAAAAGGGTTCGGGTCAATTTTTTGGTTTGACATGTTGTTCAAAGGTTTTAACAAGGTACATTGTGTTATGAATGACTAAGGATTGATGAAATAGATGTTAAGGTCTGGGATTAAGGTAATTAGCAAATATTAGCAATTGGTTTGTTTTAAAACCGAGTAGAATTGAAGAAACGAGGTTACGGGTTCAAATAGGGCTCATTTAGGGTTTTCTTGACTTTCTTAGCTTATATTTTGCATACTTTTGATTAAGAATGATGGAATACAAATCCTAGAGCTTATATAAAGTATTATTAATGAAGTTTGGTCATTGGTTTAAGTTAAAATGGGTTGAAATTGAGAAAACGGGTCAAAATCACAATTAGGGCATAATTAGGGTTTTTTTGGATTCGTTAAGGTTTTCTAAGTTTTGATTTCTTGCACATTGCCAAGTAAATGATAGATGATGATTTGTAAACTTATTTTATGAGTTTACAATGGCCCTTGGTTGGTTATTTGGGATTAGAATGGTTTAAAACAAGTAAACGGGTAGTTTTTAGGATATGTTTTACGTACAAGTGGAGTAAAATAATGAAGTAATGATGAAATAATGATTGAATAGGATTGATATGATTGTAAAATAAGTTATTACAACTTATTTGAGTGTTGGTTTGGGTTTACAATGGATAAAAGCCAAGAAACAGGTCATGGTTTAGAAACTAGCTCGGTTTTAGGGTTTAGGGTTTTGAATTAGGGTTTTGAGTGCATAAAGATGTATGAAAGTTTATGAATAGAATATTTAGGGTTTATACATTGTATAATGAGTGTAGTAGCTTGTACACAAGTGGTGGTGAAGAAATTAGAATGAAAATGGAGGTAAAACGGCTATTTTAGAGATCATGCTTAATGACTTGTATATTGAGTTTTTAGAGATTTGTGCTTTGATTTAAAGAGATTATATATTTCAGATGAGATGTTATATTACTTGTACATATGCTTTAGTAGCTTGTGCATTCACTTTAGGGGTTAACCCTTCCATGAGATTAGGGTTTAGGGCATCCGATAATGGTTTAAAGCCCATTTTGATATGATGTTGCAAATGGTACCTTTTAGAAATAATGTACCTTGTAATAACGATACTATGATATTGACTTGATATGTTATGATGTTTGCTTGATATATATGAAGATAGAATTGCCATACGTAGGTTGTCTAAGTTTGTTAACTTGAGTTATGCAGGTTATATTGCATATTGAGATATTGGCAAAGTAATGTAATGTAATAAAGCAAAAAATTTCCCTGAAAAAGGTGAGTTTATATATAACTGATAGATTGTACATCATCTATCTTAATAGATGGATATTTACATTTATGAAAATTGCGGGTTGTTATATAATTAAACCATAAGGTTAAAGTAATCAGGTCTGATAATGGGACAGAATTCAAAAACAGGGAAATGACTGAATTCTATGGGCAAAAAGGGATAAAAAGGGAATATAGTGTTGCTAGAACTCAAGAACAAAATGGAGTTGCTAAGAGAAAGAATAGGACCCTGATTGAGGCAGCTAGGAGTATGCTAGCAGACTCACTTCTACCTACAGTATTTTAGGCTAAAGCAGTTAATACTGCTTGTTATGTCCTAAATAGGGTTCTAGTGACCAAGCCTCATAACAAGACACCCTGTGAACTTATTATTGGTAGAGTATTAAGCATAAGTTTCATGAGACCTTTTGGATGTCCTGTTAGTATTCCAAATACCCTAGACCCCTTAGGCAAGTTTGATGGGAAGGCGAGGAAACAAAAAAAAAAAAAAAAAAAAAAAAAAAAAAAACAACACACAAAAAAAAAAAAAAAAAAAAAAAAAAAAAAAAAAAAAAACGGTTTGTAGTTGGGTACTCTGTTAAATAGTAAGGGCTTTCATGGTATTTAATACTAAGGACCGAAAAGTGAGAGAATCTTGCATGTAAACTTTCTTGGAAAATAAAACCAAATGTTGTCAGGGCAAGACCTACTGGCTTTTTGATATTATTCCTTAACAAAGTCTATGTATTATCAACCAATTACTGCAGGATCAACTAACAAATGCAGGTTCCACAAGAAAATAATGGAAAATACAGGTTTGAAGGAAATATGTTGATGTTGACAAAATAAAGAAGAGAATATTCTACTCTACAATTTATTGTGTTCCCTATTATGGTCATCTATCTCTTCAAGATACATGAGCATAGATGAAAAGATGAGGTGATACAGTTAATGTGTGTTTATAAAAATATTGTACAAGAACCAGCAAGTAAGTATGATCATGCCTTGAAGAATGTTCTTGATAAGATGATTGATCAAGAGAAGGAGGCTACAGAACAATCCAGATGTGTTAGAAAGATTTGTTGAGCTCAGTTTGTAATAGCCGGGAGTAAGATTACTAGAGCTAGTAGTACTAACAGTTTTAATACTGTTAGCACACCAGTTAATACTGCTAGTGCCCATCAAGGACTTTTGTTCTTGTTGCACAAGTGGACCATCAATTGTTCATTTTGGTGGATCTTTTCCTATTAATGTTGCTAATATACCTCATGATCCTCTAATGCCTGAATTGGAAGATACTGCTAAAATTCGAAGTACTGGCATTTTTGGCAATGCCTATGATGATCATAACTTGGAAACTCTCAATACTCCTTATGCTGATCAAAGTGTGGGTGCAAAGGCTGATTTCAACAACATGGAACCTTCCACTGTTGTCAGTCCTATTCCCACAACTAGAGTATACTCTATTCATCCTAGAGCTCAGATTATAGGGGATCCAAAGTCAACAGTACCAACAAGGAGCATGACAAAGAAGAATCTAGAGAAGCATGCTGTATGATTAGCTACATCCAAAGCAGAGAAGGACAATACAAAGATTTCCAAAACTGCTTATTTGCTTGTTTCCTTTCTCAACATGAACCCACAAAGATATCTCAAGCCCTTGATGATAAAAGTTGGGTTGAAGCAATGCAAGAGGTGCTACTTTAGTTCAAGATTCAAAAGGTTTGGACACTAGTTGACTTACCTAGTGGCAAAAAGGCTATTGGTACAAAGTGGGTGTATAGAAATAAGAAGGATGAAAGGGGAATAGTTGTAAGGAACAAAGCCAGACTGGTAGCACAAGGGTATAAACAAGAAGAAGACATTAATTATGATAAAGTTTTTGCTCCTGTTGCTAGGGTTGAAGCAATCAGGTTATTTTTTGCCTTTGCATTATTTATGAATTTTCTTGTGTACCAGATGGATGTTAAAAGTGCCTTTCTCTATGGCATTATTGAAGAGGAGGTATATGTTTGCCAACCTCTAGGTTTTGTGGATCCAGAATTTCTAGAAAAAGTCTACAAAGTGGAGAAAGCCTTATATGGTCTACATCAAGCTCTTAGAGCTTGGTATGAAACACTCTCAACCTATCTGCTGGAAAATGGATTTCACAGGGGAAAAATTGACAAGACTTTGTTCATAAAAAGACTCAAGAGTGATATTCTACTAGTTCAAGTATATGTAGATGACATCATCTTTGGTTCAAAGTCTTTATGTGATGAGTTTGAGCAGATAATGCACAGCAGGTTTCAGATGAGTTCAATGGGAGAACTTACTTTCTTCTTGGGTTTACAAGTCAAGCAGAAAGGGGATGGGTCTTCATTAGTTAGGACAAATATGTTGGTGAAATCTTGAAGAAATTTGGCAAAGGATGAAGATGGTGAGGTTGTTGATGTTCATTTATATAGGTCAATGATTGGGTTATTGATGTATCTTACATCCTCTAGACCAGATATTATGTTCTCAGTTTGTGCTTGCTCAAGATTTCAAGTTCAGCAAAAAGTTTCCCACTTGAATGCAGTAAAAAGAATCTTTAGATACCTAAAAGGTTAACCTAAATTGGGCCTTTAGTATCCTAAGGACTCTCCTCTTATATTTGAAGCTTTTTCAGACAGTGGCTATGCAGGTGCCAGCTTGGACAGGAAATCCACAACAGGAGGTTGTTAGTTTCATGGTTCAAGGTTAATCTCTTGGCAGTGTAAATAGCAGACTGTGGTGGCTAACTTAACTACTAAAGCTGAATACATTGATGCTTCTCACTGCTGTAGTCAAGTGCTTTGGATCCAAAATCAGATGTTGGATTATGGATTTAATTTTATGCAGACAAAGATTCATGTTGACAATGAGAGTGCTATTTGTGTTGTCAAGAATCCTTTTTATCATTCTAAAACAAAGCATATAGAGATCAGGCATCATTTCATTAGACACTCTTATGAGAAGAGACTTATTGAGATGGTCAAGTACAAATAGTAATGTTGCAGATCTTCTTACTAAAGCCTTTGATGTAAGAAGATTTAATTTTCTAGTGACAAGCATTGGTATGCTTAATTTGTAGCTATATTGGTTGAGGGGAGGTTTAACAGTTCTTAACTTCTATTCATGGGTTATACATAAATATGGATCCTCATGAATTCTCACATGTCTATCTAGTCTTTTCTAGTGTGCTTGTGATGAATAGAGGCATGTTGTTGTATAATTATTGAAGACAGAGTTACAACTGTTATGGCAAATATTAATATTGCTAATTATAATATGTACTGCTTGGCAAAAGAGGTCAGGACACTAGGATACCTCAGTCTGGTGGTCCCCCTATAAAGGTTGGTGATGAGGCTGTCCATAAGGAGTTGGGTGACATAATGGAAAGGGCTGCCACTACTGCTTCTAGCTTAGAAGTAGAGCAAGACAGTGGTAACATAAACTAAGACCCAATCCATGGCAACACTTAATGAGCTAAGTTCTTAGGGAATTGGCTCAGGTAGTGGTCCCAGGTGCCAAGAAACCACATTGGGGATGTAGATGCTCAAACTAGGTTTGAGGCTGGATCTAAAAAAAGTCCAATGACCCACCTCTCTCAAGTTTTAACACACTTGGAAGGGGGAGGACAGTATGAAACTAAAATAATTGATGGCATCTTGTACAAAATTGTCTGATAATTGAGAGATTTTGTTGAGCATAAAAGAAAGAGAGAAGTTGTGAGCCAAAAATAGATAGAGAGATGTGTGCTTAAAAACAGAAAGAGTAAATTGGTGAGAAAAAAAATTGAGAGATATTGTGAGTATAAAAACAAAAAGAGAGATTGTGAGAATCTACATTGGAATGAGATTCGAGTTAATACTGCTTGACATAAACTTAATACTGCTAGTATTAAGTTAGTACTGCCAGGCATATCTTTATACTGTTGGGTGATGTTAAGACGGTTAGACTTAATGTTAGTACTGTTAGGCTAAACTTAGTACTGCTACATTACCGTTAGTATTGTTTGATGCATAACATAATTTCCTTATTTTAATATAGCCGTTACAGTATTTCCGCAAAACATAGCCTATAGGGTTTGACTAATTGAAATTCATGATCTTTCTATAATTAGTTAAAATTTCTTCAAGATAGATCAATTTCATTCAGTCGGTCAAATTACACCTAAGTGCTCTTATATAATCTCAAATTACTTGCAAGCTTTCATTCTCACAATAAAGAGCTCATCATAGAAGTTTATTTCTATATTTTCTTTTCACATGGCTATTTAGAGTTTTTGCGAAAAGTATAACATGGTTGGGCCTACTTACAGAAGTCCTAAAGGAAGTGAGGGTTTCATCAGATCATTGATTTTCTGAATGCTAGTCACATTAGTATGCCCTCACAGAGAATCCAACAATATATGTTTCCTTTATTAAGCAATTTTGGAGAACAGCTACTGCTAGAACAAGGGCTAATGGAGAGGTAGAACTAACTGCTACAATTGATGGACAAGTAAAGACTATTACTGAAGCCTCTCTAAGAAGACATCTAAAGTTTGGAGGACATTGGTGGTGTTACTACTCTACCCAATTCAGAGATATTTAAGCAACTTATTTGTTTAGCTACAAACAGGACTTTTAAGTTTTCAAAGCTAATTTTTGATGGTATGGTGAAAAATGTGGATAGTAAGACAAATTTTTTAATGTATCCACGATTTATACAAATCATTTTGAATAAAAAGAAAAGGCTTCTTAAACAACACAAGAAAACATATGTTGCTCCTTCTTTAAAACAAAAACTTTTTAGCAACATGAAAAGAGGTTTTTCAGGGGTACATATACCTCTATTTGATTCTATGCTGGTTCATGACCAACCTGGTCAGGGTGAAGGTCCATCAAGCCCAGGTGGAACCCAACACACATCCACTCTCATTGAAACATCTCCACAACTCCAAAATATCTCCAACACCTATAGGAAAACCAGGACAAGAACAAGAAGAATGGGCATTAGGATACCTCAGTCCGATGTTCCATCAAGTGTTGCAGATGAGGCCATTATCAAGGAGATGCATGATGGATTGGTAAGGGCTACCACTACTGCTTCTAGCTTAGAAGCAGAGCAGGGCAGTGGTAACATTGCTAAGACCCAAACCAAGGCAACATCATCTGGGCCAAGTTCTCCAAGAACTAGCTCAGAAGGTGGTCCCGGGTGCCACTTTACCATGGGGGATATTCCTGTTCAGGCTAGGCCTGAAAGGGTATCTAACTTGCCCAATGAACCACCTCTTAGAGAAGGTAACACATCTCGAAGTGGGGAGGGTAGTATGCAACTTTTGGAATTGATAAATCTTTGTAAAAAATTATCAAATAAAGTTACTTCATTGGAGGATGAACTTGCAAGCACCAAAGCTGTCAACAACAAAGCCCTTATCACTCTCACCAAAAGGGTAAAGAAATTGGAGAAACAGCTCAAGCATAAGAGAAGAAGGGCAGTTATTGACTCCTCAGAGGCTGAAGGACCAAGTTTGGATGATGAGGATTCTCCCAGACAGGGGAGGATTATTGAAGAAATTGATAAAGATAAGACTGTAAACTTGGTCAAAAGCAGAGAGCTAGGGAAGTCACATGATATAGCTGAGCATAGGATGTAGAGTGAACATTATGATGATGATAGAACTCTTGCTGAAACATTGATGAATATCAAAAGAAGTGCAGCAAAAGGTAAAGCTATTATGCAAGAATCTGATCCTTAAAAGAAAATTAAGAAGAAAAAGATGATATAGATAAGTCTTGATGAGGAATTTGCTAAAAGTTTTTATGAGGAAGAGCAAGCACAGATTATGCAGGATGAAGTATATGCAAAACAAGTTGAAGCTCAATACATTGTTGATGAAGAAAGAATACCTCAAGAAGCAAAGCAGACAGATGAAAGGGAAAAAGTTATTAATTGGAATGATCCTGATGTGTTAAGTTATCATGCAGTTCAGAATAGACCTTTCTCAAAAGCTAAAGTGAGAAAGAACATGTGTACATATTGAAGAATAAGGGAGGATACAAGATGAGTCACTTCAAAGGAATGAGCTATGAAGATATTAGGCCTATATTTGAAAGAGTATGGGATCAAAATTAGGCTTTTGTACCTAAAGATTCTAAAATTGAAAAGGAAGTTATGAAGAGGCCAGGATTTGATCTTTAACAAGAAAGTTCTAAGAAAACTAGAGGAAGTAAGAAGAAAACACTTGCTAGGAAAAGAGCAGGAGAAAAGCAAAGTAAAGAAGGTGCGAAAAGACAGAAGATAGAATCTGAGAAGGAGAAGGAAGAACTTAAAGCCTATTTGGATCTAGTTCTAAGAGAAGAATTTTTTATGGAAATTGAATCTCTGGGTACTAAGTATCTAATAGTTGATTGGAAGACTCATGTTCTGACAGAAAACTTTATGTATTATCAAATCATCAAAGCAGATGGAGGTTCAAAGAATTACAAGATTTTTAGTGAGATGCTTGATGATTTTGACAGACAGGATGTAATGGATCTGCACAGATTAGTAGAAGAAAGGTATGCAACATCAAGACCAGAAGGATATGACTTGATGTTATGGGGAGATCTGAATATCTTATTTCAACCTGATGAAGAAGATGAAGTCTGGAGGCATCAACATGAATACATATTGATAAGCTGGAGACTATTTGATTCATGTGGAATTCATATTTTGGTGATGGACAATGGAATTGCCATTCACATGATGATAGAGAAGAAGTATCCACTTACTCAAGAAATGTTATCAAAGATGTTAAGCAGAAAACTAGAGGTTGATCATGAAAATGAGATGGCATTTGAACTTCTAAGGTTTATAAGATCACAAGTACATAAGTAGAAGAATGTTTGGAAGAATCCTCTCAGAGTCAAAAAGCTTTAATTCAAGAAACTTGAAGATTTGTAGGGAAATCACAAGTTTAGGGGAGGATTGTTAGGAATTAAATGTCTACATACTTAGTACTGTCAACACAGAAGTTAGTACTGCCAATACAATTTTGTACTACTCAAGCTTATTCAAGAAAAACGACTAAGTATGTTAGTACTGCTAGTTATAGTAGTTAGTACTGCTAGTACATTGTTAGTACTGCCAGTTTAGTTTGTACTGTTAGTATTATATAGTTAGTACTGCTAAAGTGATATGCATGAGTTATATTAGGAACAAATATGCATGATCACTTGACGCGTTTTGTAAGCCCATTAGGGTTTTCCTTAGTGTATAAAAGGAACCCTACGGCATAGTTAGAGAGTAGCAATATAAGTTTTCATAGTTAGTTATTCTGTAACCTAAGCAGAATATTTGCAATCAATATATATTCAAAGTTTTGTTTACATTGTTCTTCTTAGTATTACAAGTTAGATTCCGCATAACTTGTAGTATTCATAATCATAGTTTCTCACATAGTTAGTTTGGATTTATCCAAGTTAACTAAGCTTTAACAAGCTAAAAAGATCTATTCATTGGGACTCACAAACCGTATTTGGGAGGTAAAAGCTCGTTGGAACTCTAACGCCGTCAAAGATAATGCTAATGCTTATGGAGAGATTTTTCCTGCCTTGCCTAGTGAAACCTAAATAGACTTGGACCGTAACCCCTAAGAGTTTTGCACTAGTACTTCCCTATGCATTTCGTGTATTGAGTGGATGTTTTTAAACCCTCTGTTCATTTTGCGTCATGACGATTTCGTCAGTTACACTTCAATTCTCTAATAATTTATATAAGGTACTCCTCAAATCTATTACCGTCTTACAACCTATTTCACTATTATTTTATAAACCATTTTACTAGTATAAACTATTTGGATGTTGTCGTATGAACCACACTAGCATCGTCTTATAAACAGGGATACCGTCGTTTATAAACTACTTTTCGTCAGTCTACGAACCGTTTTGCTAAACAGCTTATTAATCACTTTACTATCGTCTTATAAACCATTTCACTATTGATTAACAAACTATTCTGATATCATTCTATAAACTATTTCATTGTCATCCTATAAGCCATTTTGTCATTATCTTATAAATTATTCTACTATCATCTCATAAACTATTTTCGCAATCATTTTTACAAACTAATTCGTTTTTCATCTTTTACCCTATTTTGTCGTCGTTTATAAACTCTTTTACCATCATTTTATAAACCATTTCGCTAACACCTTATAAACTATCTTGATATCATTCTGTAAACCGTTTTGCCAACATCTTATAATTATCCTACTATTACCTCATAACTTATATGGCTATCATTTAATGAACTAATTCGTTTCCCTCTTATAACCTATTTTACAGTCATTTACAAACTCTTTTGCTACCCTATTATAAACTACTTTGCAGTCATCTTACAAACTATTTCATTGTCACCTCATGAACTATTTCGTTGTCGTTTATAAACTATTTCGTTGTTGATTTATAAACTGTTTTGTCATCATCTTATGAGCAACTTCATGTATTTTATAAACTATGACGTTGCCACTTTATAAACTATTGGGTTTTCAGCTCGTAAACTATTTGTGACCATATTATAAACCCCTTACTGTTACATTATAAACCGTCACGTAATTTTCTCATAAACTATTTTGCTATCACCCCATAAAATATTTTCCGCTACCTTACAAAATATACCGTGTCGTTATATAAACTACCTTGTTTTTATTGTTACGAACTATTTTGCTACCTTACAAACTATATCATTTATACCGTATAAGATTTTTAAACATAACACTAGTTTGAAAAAATGAGCCTTTCATCGTTAGTCCCTAAATTATACATAGCTTGATCACCTATGTATAACTCAGGAAGGACCATGCTATGCTGGGAGTAGTCACCATAAAATTTTGTCAATTTACCCTTACTTTCCATTTCTATTTTCTTTCTTTTCTCTACATTGTTAACGGGATTATATTGTACTCATGTTTTATTAATATTTTGCATGCGTATTCGTGAGTCATGCCGGTTACATGTATTCGCATTCGTAAGCGTCATAACTAAGCAGATTTATCCACGATCTTAGAATATAGAAACACCATAACCTTGGCCAAGAGACCAGATCATGCTTCCTGTAGTCATGGTAATTATGGATTGTAAGATTCTAGAACGTAATGAACTTATCCTTTTAATTGGATCATAACCATGAGAACTAGGAGATTTCCTTCAATTGACTTACATTTTATTCAGTTAAAATCATGAAGGGTATGAGATTCTCGTACCGAAAAAACTTCTAATGGTCCTAAAGCTAAAGCAAAGGACGTAATTATTGCAAGTACATAGGACCTAGTTGATAGAAGCCTCACATCCGCTGAGTTTAGCCCTTTAGGTGACATCGTCCCATCTACCGTAGACACTAAGTACTCGGTTGTGTTAGCCGGCGAAAAGGTCATAGGAGTCGATACTATCATTTGAGATTGTACACTGAATTTTTTGAATCATCCATCCAATATAGACTTAATGCACATAGAACTTGGTAGTTTCGACGTTATCATTTGTTTAGGTTGGTTGACAAAGTACCACGCCATGATCATTTGTGAAAAAAAAGATTGTTCATATTCCCTTTGGTGATGAAACTTTAATGATTCAAAGCAATAGGAGTGATGGGTATGCATCGATAGTTGCTAGTGAGCAGCGAGCTAAGTTGTTTGGTAGGATTGGTACGTTAGAGCGAGATAACATAAGACTCAGAGGCATGTTAGGTGTTGAGAGGCAAAGAGTTGACCGTCTCCGGCTCAGTATGTCGTATGCTCAAAGGGATTTATAATATCAGTTTCCTCATGGTGGAGAGCTTCGGTATTGTTTGACTAAAAGAAGGATGGATCCTTCAGGTTGTACATCGGCTGCTGAGAATTGAACAAGCTAACCGTGAAGAACCATTACCCGTTACCTAGTATAGATGATCTTTTTCGATCAACTACGAGGATTTAGCGTTTACTAGAAAATCGACCTAAGGACTAGTTACCACCAACTAGAGTTCGAGAAAAGGATATTCAAAGACCGCATTTAGGACCCGTTATGGACATTTCAAGTTTTAGTTCATACCATTCGGTTTGACCAATGCACCAGAGGTACTCATGGATCTCATGAATCGGGTATGCAAACCGTACTTGGATAAGTTCGTAATAGTATTCATTGATGATATCTTTATCTACTCAAGCATAAATGAGGAGTACGGGGAACACCTTAGGCAATTCTCAGAATTGCTTAAGAATAAGGAATTGTACGCCAAATTCTTAAAGTGTGAATTCTGGCTCCTGAAGGTGAAATTTCTCAGCCACGTAGTTGATAGTCAAGGCATTCATGTCGATACCGCCAAGATTGAGTCAATCAAGGATTAGGCAACACCTACGACTCCAACAAAGATACTAAAATTCTTAGGTCATGCCAGTTACTACCGACGATTCATCAAAGGTTTCTCTAGGATATAGAAACCTCTAACCAAACTGACTCAGAAAAATGTGAAATACGAATGGGAAGTAAAAGAAGAGGAAGCCTTTCAACTGTTAATGTAGAAACTTTGTAGTGCACTGATTTTAGCATTACCCGACGGAACAGAAAACTTCATGGTTTATTATAACGCCTCGCATAATGGATTAGGTACTATAATGATGCAGAAGGAGGAGGTGATAGCTTACGCCCATCGACAACTGAAAGTTCAGGAGAAGAACTACACGACTCATGACATAGAATTAGGAGCAATAGTGTTTACTCTAAAAATTTGGGAACCCTACCAGTATGGCAAGAAGTGTACCATGTTTACAAATCATAAGAGCTTACAACACATTCTAGATCAAAAGGAATTGAACGAGAGACAACGTAGATGGTTAAAATTACTCAGTGATTACGATTGTGAGATTCGATGTCACCCTGGAAAAGCAAACGTTCTAGCAGATGCTCTAAGCAGAAAGGAACGAGCTAAGCCTCTTAGGGTGAGAGCTTAGTGATGACCATTAATTCAAACCTACCGCCATAGATTCATGAGGTACAAGTAGAATCTTTCAAGAAAGATAACGTTAAGGATGAGAACCTTCATGGTATGGACAAGGAGTTTGATAATCTTCTCGATAGAACTTGTTGCATTAGGAGCAGGAGTTGGTTATCACACTATAGGGACTTAATAAAATTGATCATGCATGGGTCACACAAAAATCTAACTATTTCATCCACCCTGGATCGGATAAGATATATCATAATCTTAAGTAGTTGTACTGATGGCCCGACATGAAAGCAGGCATCGCCACCTATGTTAGCAAGTGCTTGACGTGTTTAAGGATGAGGAACGATTACCAGAAGCCATCCGGTTTACTGGTACGACCAGAAATACCCCATTGGAAATAGGAAAAATATAGCCATAGATCTTATCACAAGGCTAACAAAGACAACAAGCAGTTACAACACTGTTTGGGTAAACGTGATTATCAAAAGAATTATGCTGACGTGAGACGCAAACCCTTAGAATTTCAAGTTGGAGATAAGGTCATGTTGGAGGTATCACCATGGAAAATAAGTGGTACGTTTTAGCAAACGAGGAAAGCTGAACCCTAGATATATTAGACCTTTTGAGATTTTAGCTAAAGTAGGAACTGTTGCCTCTAGACTCGAACGTTCACAACAACTAAGCAGAGTCCATAGCACCTTTCACGTGTCGAACTTAAAGAAGTGTTTGTCTAACGCAACACTCATTATTCCATTGGATGAGATTCAAATCGACGACAAGCTTCACTTCATCTAGGAACCCGTCGAAATCATGGACCGTGAGGTCAAACGCATAAGGAAAAGTCGTATTCCTATCGTCAAGGTTCATTGGAACTCGAGAAGGGGTCCTGAGTTCACCTGGGATTCTAAAGATCAATTTCTAAAGAAATACCCTCACTTGTTTTCAAAATCTGTAACGGAACTGGATGTCACGTCTTAAGCTTTGAGGACAAAGATCTTTTAACGGGGAAAGGATGTGACACCCCGTAAATTTCTGACGAATATTTTAACTGTTTCTGTTCATTATTTTAAATTTTATAAGTTACGTGTAATTTTTACGTTTAATCAGAAAGTTTTCCCACGTATATCTGAGAATCGTTACCGGAGGCATTCCACGTTGCCATTTAATGTAGTCTTTCGACAGTTGTCGTGTTTTTACGTATCAAGTTGATATTTAAATTTTCAAAATTTTTCGTAAAGTCTTTACGCGTTTTTAGTATTTGCGTATTCTGTGAATGTTTCTAGTATCAATGTGTGTATGAAATATCTAGATATTAATTTGAAACCACCTTTGGATGTCCTTAATATTATGGATCAAATTGGTCCCCTTTTTCTTTTCTTTGCTTCCCACGTCAAAAGACACACATATGCATACAAATTTTATTCTTTTGGTCTTGGTGGTCCAATTATTCCCCAACACCATTCCTAAAGTTTTGCTTGAATGTTTTCTAGATATTTTTATATCATAGGATTCTAAAATTTGAAAGTTTATATGGTGTCTTGATTCATTCCATTTATCCATTCTCATTTTACTTCTCCCACTAGAAAACACACACATAAAATTTGTCCTCGTTTCCCCTCTCCCTCTCTTGTTCGACCGACACCAAGAACACACACACACACATATATTTTTCCATTTTTGATCAAGATTTTGGAAGCTAAAGATTGTTTGGGTTTGATTAAAATAGTTAGTTTTGGTATTTTAACAACGTTTGGGTTGTTTGATCGTCCTTAATCACCTCCTAATCTATCATTTTCGTAAGATCAACTTTTCTATATTTTCTTGTACTTCCTTAATCTTTACTACATGAATAAGCTAGTTGTACAAACGAATCATTTAAAAATCAATGTTTTCAAAATCACATAAACCCAAAAAGGGTTTATGTCTTGTTTGAAATAAATAAAAGAAATGAAAGGGAAAGTGTAGTTGTGTTGTTGTGGTTATTTTGCTATAAAAATATTTTTCCAAAGTGCTTATTCTTATTTTTGGCTTATTAATAAGCTCAAAGTGCTTGCTTGAGCTTATATGTGTGTCGAATAAAAACGGAAAACCATAAAGGTTTGAACCTTAAACTTATTCAAGCTTCGTTTTATTTTCTAGCTTAATGTGAGTACTAAAAAGGAATTTGAGCTTATTGGGTTTAATAAATAAGCCCACATGAGTCTTGTTTGTTTTATGGGCCTCGGCCCAACATAAAGCCCAAACTGTGAGCTATAAGCTCACGTCATAAGCTTATTTGTGGCGTATTTTGTATCTTATTTGATAAGCTAAGTACTTAGTGCTTATTTGTTTGCTTATTGGACTAATTTTGGACTTTTGGTATTTTAATTCTTTTGTTTAGGCAGGCCCAATAAGGGTCCGTTGGGTTTCGGCTTATTTTGTTAAGGACTTATTGCGTATTTTTAAACTTCTAAGTTGGCATATTAATACTACTATATAATTACTTATGTTACTTACCTATAGTTAAGCGTTTTTGAGTATATCGACTTAAAGTGGAAAGTAATTGTTGAATACCGTTTGGATAAAAAGTAGAGGTTTGACATTAGTCAGAAAGTATAAAATATTGTTTGAAAGTGGTTTTTGAATAGAGTGTATGACTTTGGAAAACGGATATTTACGAACGGGTCATGCCGAAATTTTGTAAAATATTTATACTTAGATATATTTTGAAAAATCTATTTTCTCAAATATCGACAAAAGGATGAAATTACATTACTCTATAATAAATTAATATTTATTTTACTAAAACATGACAAATAAACTAAACTACATACTCTTATGTAAATTACTAAGTATTTTTCTTATTAACGACAAAAAGAAAAAATAATAAATATTACTGGATACGTAAATTAAAAACATGAAAACATTTATACTAATGATGTCTTAGTTTTTTATTTTGGGTTACCGGGTAAACTGCCGAAACTTATTTATTTACTTATTTTCGCTATCCTTCCTATTATACTATATGTGTTATGCTAATTTTCGTAATACGTTTTATCGAGTCAAAACCGCTACAACAACCACACAACCATAGTTACCAAAACTTCTCTCAAATCAATTGTACAACTACGCTTAAGAACTCCTACACATCTTAATAATTTCACGTCATATCGATTCTAAACCAAACCGTTATTTAATAGGTCGTGACCAGGCACAGTGGTGCATTATCGTGTGATCATTCATTTTTAGCTACATTACTTCACCATTTACTATGAGTTCATAGCCCTACGTTTTATTTGTTTTAATTATATTTTACAACTTTGGGGTGAGAAACATTGCTTGCTTTTAAAACCGGACACAATCACTTTACCTGAGATTTTCCCTGTTTACGTTTTGCCTAAGTAGCATTTAGACCACTATTGCCTGAACAATCATGAACCGCTAATTTCTTGACCGACTGTACTGGTTAAGTGAGCGCAAGTGAACAAATAGATCTATTGGGACTAATAATCACCATCCGGGTTTGGTAATTCTTACTGGTCGGGTACTTGACGGACTGTACAGGCCAACGGATGTATGTTATGTCGAATTTCGTTTAGGTGGTCTTTGGTCGGACACCTATAAGGGCAAGTTGTACTTGGCATGTTATATGCTAGTTTCGTTATTAGCCTCGGTGTCATGAGCTTAGCGCAACGTAAATACCTTTTTATGTGAACTTGTATCTGTTATAACTATCGCATACGTTTTGAAATCTTGTGGTCCACTATAATTACGTTTGAATTAAACCTATGAATTCACCAACTTTATGTTGACGTTTTAAGCATGTTTTTATCAGGTGCTTATCTTTGGACTTCTCTGATGTGCTATGTGGAGTCTACGTGCAATATGATATCATCTTTCAAGACTTTTCTTATCAATCATACTCGTTGTCTTTTGAAAACTAAATTATGCTTCCGCAACGTTTAATTTCATTTGATATCTTGAAAGACTTATCCATTTATAATAATTGCAACGAGTTATGATTTTCAAAACGTCCATTAGTGGTCGTTCCCTTTGCCTTGAGTTTGAATTATTATGATGTCACGCCCTCGGACACGTATTCCATCCAGGCCTCGTTTAGGGGTGTGACATGTACGATGAACTCTTCCCTGCAAGAAATTCATGTGTCCCCAAGTCTTCTTCTCCATCTGATAATTCTCAACAACAAGACACACATTCTACAACAACACCGATCACTCCAACTACCACTGTAATTGTTAAGGAAAACAACACCTATATTCAAGCAGAAATTCAAGCAGAAGATGCATAAATTGACGAGAACGAATTTTACAACATCTTCAGTACACCAGTACGTGAAGAAGCAGAGTAATCAACTCGCTATGTTGATTCGTCAAACATGCATACATTCTACGAACGTCATCAATCTGAACACCGATGGACCAAAGATCACCCGTTAGAACAAGTTTATGGAAAACCATCCAAGCCAGTGCAAACAAGACGACAAGTTGTAACAGATCCTAAGATGTGTATGTTCGCGCTCACCGTGAGTACTATTGAACCAAAAAACATTAAGGAGGCAATGGCTGATTCTGCATGGATCGAGGCAATGCAAGATGAGCTTCATGAGTTCGGCAGACTCCAAGTCTGGGAACTTGTCGACAAACCATTTGGCAAGACAGTCATCAAGCTAAAGTGGTTATGGAAGAACAAAAAAGATGAAGACAATACTATAATTCGCAATAAGGCACGACTTGTAGCTAAAGGATATGCTCAAGAAGAGGGTATTGATTTTGAGGAATCTTTTGCTCCAGTCGCTCGATTGGAAGCTGTTCGGATTTTCGTCGCCAACGCTGCATACAAATATTTTCTAATCTACCATATGGACGTGAAAACGATTTTTCTTAATGGTCCACTGAAGGAGGAGGTTTATGTTGCACAACCAGATGGGTTCGTTGATCTTGATCATCCAGAGAAAGTTTAGCACCTAAAGAAAGCTTTATATGGATTGAAGCAAGCTCCTAGAGCCTGGTATGATGGACTCTCAAATTTCCTGATGTCAAAAGGTTTCACTAAATATACTATTGACCCTACTTTATTCACGATAAGATACAGAGAGGACATTCTAATTGTGCAAATTTACGTCGATGACATTATTTTCGGGTCTACAAACCTAAAGTTTTCTAAAATATTTGAAAAATTAATGCACAGTAGATTTGAGATGTCCTTAATGGGGGAACTGAATTTTTTTTAAGACTTCAGATCCACCAATCCCCAAGAGGTATCTTCATCAATCAGGCCAAGTACCCTTTTGTTGATAGAAATAATGCCTAAAAAAGTATTAATATTTTTCGACCTCTCTACGTTTTGATGATCACAAAATGTAAAAACGCTCAATGTAAAATTAAACGTAAACAAGTAATTAGTAGTACATTTTCATTTTAAAATTTTAATCACTTAAAGGTATAAATAAATAAATGCTTAATGCATTTTATGATCAAAGGAATTTTTATTCAACCTTAAATTTTTTATAAAATGTTACAAACATTTTTATAACTTTTGCAAAACATTTCTTGCATTTAAAAGAAATGTTTTGTTCAAAATAAATATTTTGAATTCAAAATTTCTACCTAAAACGGCTAGAAATGTTCCAGAAAACACCTCCTCTAGAAAAGACAAAAAAGGGAGTGTCTTGGCCTGGGCGGCCTCCTTAAATATAAGGGCGCCCCCTTGGTGATAAAGGGGCCGACACATGAGCTAAGGGGGCCGGCCAGACAAAAAGCTCCCAACTTTGCCTATAAATACTAGACCGTTCTCTATCATTTTTTTCACCTCTTGCACACATATTCTTTCTGTTCTAAATCAGTTTATACATTTCTTTCTTTCCTTTGATCATTATATCATAAACCTTTGTTTCCAAGTGATCCAAGCTTATATTCTCAAGCTCAAGAGAAGAATACTTCATATCATCAAGTGAAGAAGTATTATAGCTTAGTGTATGTCCTTGTAACATTGTTGCGATTGTATTATATCTTGTAAATTATTTGTATACATTGTGAAGGTGTGTATAGTTGTTAGATCGTGGTGATCATAAGAAGGTTAGTTAGATCGTGGTGATCATAGGAAATTTAGTTAAATTGTGGTGATCGTAAAGAGTTTTGATAGATCAGGGTGATCGTGTTAGTGTCTTGGTGAAGTGAAGTCTTGATAGTGCGGTTAGTATTTTAGTCCTCAAAATACAAAAGGTGTGATAGATTGGTTCTAGCTAGGATTAGAACTCGACATTTGGCTTAGTGTCAGAAATCGGTGAAGAGGTGCTTCGTTACCGAACCACTATAAATTCTTATGTTGTGGTTTGATCTTTTTAACTCTCATCTCTTATCTTGCATATTTATTTCAGATCTTGTTATCACTTATTTCTTTAGTTGTATTGTTCATATTGTGCACATATTGAATTCACATGAAGTTGAATCTATGTTTTTATAAATAAACCATACATTAAATTAAAAAGCGGCAAACTATTCAACCTCCCTTCTAGTTTTCCACAATTGGTATAAGAGCCACGTCAAACATGATTTTTAAAATAAATTATATTTTAAAACTTGAATCGATCTATGGAATCAGAAAAATATTTAGAAGGACAATCTATGCAAAGACTACCACTATTTGAAAGTGATAGATTTATTTATTGGAAAAATTAATTCGAAACTTATGTGAAATCAAAAGATCTAGATCTTTGGCATATTATTACCTATGGTGATTTTCTTTCAATTCAAAATAATCCTAAAATTAAAAAGGATGAAATTGTATCATTTGAAAAACAAAGCGATGATCTTAAAAAGAAACTTGCTAAAAATAATGAAGCTAAAATGGTAATTTATAATGCTTTGCCACGTAAAGAATACGAAAGAATTTTTATGTGTAAAACCGCAAAAGAAATTTGGGATACTTTATTAATCACACACCAAGGTAATAGTCAAGTCAAAGATAACAAAATAGATCTTATTGTTTAACAATATGAACAATTTACGATTCCAGAAGAAGAATCGATAGATAATGCGTTTGCTAGATTTAATACTATTATTACTAGTCTAAAAGAACTTGATGAAGGTTTTTCTAGCAAGAACTATGTTAGGAAATTTCTTAGGGAACTTCATCTCAAATGGCACGCAAAGGTTAAGGCTATTGAAGAGTTAAAAAATTTGACATCATTATCACTTGACGAACTTATTAGAAACTTGAAAGTTTATGAAGTGATAATTAAGAAAGATTCTGAAATGGTCAAAGACAAAAGAGAACAAAGTAGATCTCTTGCGTTGAAGGCTAAAAAGGAATCTAGTGATGAAGATAGCTCGACTTCCGATAGTGAAGACGAAGAATATGCCATGGCCGTAAAAGAATTCAAGAAATTCTTCAAAAGACAAGGAAGATTCGCAAGACAACCACGTGATGAAAGAAAGTCGTTCCAAAGAAGAAGAAATGACAAAAATGGTAATAGCAAAAGAAAATGCTTTAGATGTGAAGATCCAAAACATCTCATTGGAGAATGTCCAATGTTACTAAAAAGCAAAAACCAAAGGGCTTTTGTTAGAGGAACATGGAGTGATAACGGCGAAGATGAGGAAGATAAGACTAATGAAGAAACTTGTCTTGTGGCTCAAGCATCAAATACGATATGCTTGGGAATTAATTTGGAGGCCGACCAATGGATTAAGGATAGTGGGTGCTCAAAACACATGATGAGAAACCGGAAGCTATTCTCGACATATCAAGCATACAATGGATGTAACATTATCTTTAGAAGTAACTTGTGTGGTAACATCATAGGAAAATGTACGATCTCTCATGACTCCCTAATTATTGAAAATGTTGAGCACGTAGTGTTAGGTTTAGTTCCTGAGCCCTTCAGTCTTTCAGTAGATTAAACATAAAATCCCCTAAGTGTTACTCAAGCTGAAGTCTTTCAGGTTGAGTCACTGAAGCTTCTTCAGCGACAGCTCTTCAAGTCCTTAGAAGATTGGGAAGTATCTTCACTTCAGTATATGCAGCGGTACAGAAACTGAAAAAAGACTCTTGGAAAGAGCTTCAGTTCAGCTTGGTTGACAATTCTAAGCTGAACGTTGTCTATCTCCTTAACAAAAGTTGAAACGTGTTGTTTCACTTCTAGAAGGTTTACAAGGCGGGAAAAAGATTTCTTTATGTCAAAAGGAATAAAGTAATCTCCTTGAGAAATGTTACTTCTAAAGTTGATATAGAAGTACATCAACTTTCCTTAAAGGACTATACCTGATACTATAAAGCATGTGTACATTAAATTGTAGCTCAACCACCCATTTAATGCTTGACATGTGTATTAGGTTAACTTGTAAACCCTAATCCCTTTGCCTATAAAAGGAAAGGGATTCCCAGAGTAATTGTTATCTCTTCCAATTAATGTGATACACATTAAAGAGTTCATTTATCTCTCAAACAAACTAAACTGTACTACTAAAGCTGAAGCTTTAGTTTAGTCAGAAGTAGTTTGTTTTCTTACTCTCTTAAATTTGGTTAGAGTTTAAGTTTGAAGGAGATAACACCCCAATTGTCATTCAACCACTTACTATTCCGCAAGCAAGGTGTGTCATAGATTCTTTATTTGATTCAAATAAAAGTCTATACGTTGAAAAATACTTCTGTGTGTTTTAAAATTGTTCTTTATATTGTTCATATATAATTGTTTAAAACTCACTTCGTTGCCATAGAATCTGATTAGTTTAACTTGATAAACCTTATATCAGATTCCAAGGGACCAACAAGTGGTATCAGAGCCTTCTAGTTTATAAAATCCCTTTAAAAGGATATATATATATAAAGGCTTAAAGATTTTTAAAATCAAGATCCATCTTAAATGGTGGCAGTAGAAGTATCACAGACTCTTGAATACAGGGGTGGCCAATTAAATGCAGCTCCTGTACCAGAGGTAGAAAATTTCACTAATTAGAAAAAGAGATTCATGTGCCTTATCATTGGTATTGAACCTCAGTTTGAAAACATCATTTCAAACAGTCCTTTTATCCCTATGGCAGCTGGTCAAAGGAAGCCAGAAGGACAACGGATTACAGATGAGAGAAAGGCTGCTAACTTAGATCAGTAACTCAAAAGTATCATCATGTCCATCCTTCTAGATGACCAAATGAATTCTGTCATAAACTGCTTAACTACAAAATCTACTTGGGATGACCTAATATTATATCATCAGGGGCCCTCTGATGTGAAAGAAAGTAGGGTTATGGACTTGAAGTTGTGGTATAACACCTTTAAATTTAAAGAAGGTGAATCTCTAACACAAACTTTCACCAAATATAAAGCTTTGATGAATGAGTTAGTAAATGATGGCATTAAACAATCAAAGCTTGAAATAAAACTGGTTTTATAAATAGGTTACCAAAGAAGTGGCTAAGTTTCTGCTAAAGTCTTGGAAACACAAATCATGTGAAAGATTCTGAGCTTGCTTCTCTATTTGATAAACTCAAATATAAAGAAAACCTAATAGACAATATTTATGAGACTGAAAAGAGCAAATCTCTTGTCTCGGCAACACCTATGTCAACAGCCCTCCTTACTACCTCTATTGTCCAGGACTTTCAAGATAGTCCTGATGATGAACAGGATACAAGAAGCATTCATGAGTATCTAAATGACTTAGAGGAAGAATACCAAGCAAGAGCTCTTTTAGCCAAATCTAAAAGGTTCTTTAAAAAGGGTACTCAAAGGTTTAGCAGTGCAAAAGCAACTGACCAAACTGAATGCCACAAATGTGACAAGAAGGGTCATTTTGTAAGAGACTGTTGGTCAAAGACATAAGTTCCTTCATATCACATTTTCAACCAAAGCTTCTCCATTCACCTGAGCACAAACCTAAACTAAGGCATACCAAATACTTTAAAGCCAAATACAACAAAGTCAATGCTAACCTAGCCCTCCTTAGTTCTAGTGCTTCAGCTCCCAGTTCATCCTGAGGCAAAAACAAAGGTCTAATTACTGAAATGTATGATTGGGATGAAGAAGAAGTGTCATCTAATGACAATGAAGTAACTGAAGTTAAAGCTCTTATGGCACTTACCGATGAAGAAAGAGTTTCCGTTAGCAAAGAAAGTGCCAACAATGGTGAATGGGTCAAGATTTCTATTTAAAAGGTACACACTCTTCTTGAAATGGAAGATAATAATGATAGAAAATCCTTTCTAGATTATTTGTGTATTGATTCAAACTATGTTGAAGAACAAAGAAACAATCTTCTTTCAAAACATAGAAATCTTGTTCACGAACTAAATGCATGCAAGGAAATATATTGTTGTGGGGTGTGTGTGAGGGGGGGGGGGGGGGGGGGGTTGGGGGGGGGGGGGGTTATATAAGGGGGGGGTGATAATACTTTGGTACTAAACACCAAAACTTGATCTTCTTACCATGCGGCATGTAAACACTAAGATTCTCAAAGAGAATCAAAACTTAAGAAATGAACTAAAAGAGCTAACTTATATTACTAAAGCATGGCTAAACAGTTCTAATAAAGTTAATCAGTGTATCAGTTAACAAATTCCCACTCAAAAGAAGAAAATCTTAGGAATTGACCAACTCACTGAAGATACCTCCAGCTCTAGGCCAAAAGACCCAGCAGATAACTCAGAGATGTCTATTACTGGTAGTAATAAACCTAAGTTATCTGGAGCTGAAGATTTTACTCTATCAAATCATGATAATGGTAAGGTACCCTCAAATGAGTCACAAAGAAACACAACTAACCATTTAGTTGTTGTCTCTGACTCTTCAGTGACTGATTACGATTCAGCTGATGAATCTTCAGTCTATAGCATCCCACTTCCTCCACTGGAGAAGCTGACTGGTGCTGAACCTGTTTCTGGACCAAAGACTATCAAATCAATTTTGAAGTCAAAATCCACATTCAAAGCTGAAACCTTAAAAGGTATCAGAATAAATGAACCTTCCTCAGCTCCTGTTAGAGGCAACAAAAGTTCTTCAGCTTCTAAAACTAACTCAGCTCCTGCTGGTAAGTTAAGGAATGTGAAAATAAAAGATGATCCGCCCTTAGCTATTGTAATGAAAGAACTTAATGAACTAAAATTACAACTTAGCAAGAATAAATCATCTTACTTCAGAAACAAAAACTCTTAACAGGTTCCTCCCAATGCACTTCAAAACAAATACAAAACTCAATTCAAAATGAATTGTGAACTGTGCGGACAAAACAATCATCTCTCTGAGAACTATTATGAAGTCTTGTTTTGTAAAAAGTGCAAAAGAACCAATCACAAAACATGTGATCATGCTGATTTTATGTCTTCTATGGATATAAATCAGTATCATACTTGTCAAAGTGAATCTTCCTCAAGATCCAGACCTTCTAGGCCAACAATGCCTTTTCCCTCCTGCATACATTATGGATATAATGATCATCAATATGATGATTGTGTATATGATGTGCTGTCATTGTATGGTATATTTAAGATTATTTAAGTTTTAAATTTATATTTTGCCGACTAAACAAAAAACAACACTTTAACGGGCAATGTACCCGATCGGTAGTAGTTTCGTGGTAAGTAGGGTGACGAACACTTGAAGCAAGGTTAAATCTATCAATTTAATTAATATCTTGGTTATCTAATCTATGTTAATTCTATTCTATTATAAACCTATGTTAAACCTATGTTAGTCTAAATCTTAATTCTAACGAGAAAAGGGGGTTTTCAGCCTGAGAGACTGGCACAGTTTGGTTGTTATCTATAATCAATTCAAGGCACTTTAACCACACAAGCTAATTAACAAAAGATGAAAGAGCGGTCTAACCTTATATACAAAAATTGTATTAACCATATTAATCTGATTAGAACGTTGGTGTGTTTATTTAGTGCAATGATTTCTTCTCTCGAGGTGGCATATCATTCGTAATACTTAGGCGTTACATAATCCTAAGACCTAGACATAATAATTCTGTTACAATTAAAGCATCCGCATAAAGCATCCTTATTTGCTGATTATAATCTATCTTAGGGATTAAAGCAATTGTGATCTTGTTAATCCCTAGCTCATAGAGACTTTACCCACTTACCGCTTAAGGGAAATCTATACACTAGTAGTCCACTTGTCCAACTATCCTATGGAATCAGAACGTTATTTGTTGAATTATCTATGTCACCTGCTAGTCAACACGATCAATAAACCATCGGAAATATCCAATTAACTAGTTATGCCCAAAGCGTATCCTAGACACAGACTTAGAAGGACAATACTTGTGTAACTATTATTCTAGATGTATAAATTACTATATGGAGAGCTATCCCGGACTCTAGATCCGCTTGGTCTACTTTACTAGATCCAGTTGAATGATAGGTTACATACAAAAGCGCGTAAACAAGTATAAATTGATAAACATAAACAAGCACTCAATGATAAATCAAGAGATCTATATTAACAAATACCAAACATTCAGATCTTCATAATAATGGTTAATACCTGAAGGTATTAGCCTTCA
>BQNB010000300.1:0-57500 GCA_026074375.1 Tanacetum coccineum
ACGCGTACGAGGAAGAAAAATAAATAATTAGTAAAATAGATAACGTCGTAAAAGACCTGAAAATACGGAATGTTACACAACTGTTTTCCCATGATAATACTATTCTCCATAATAATACTGATCTCCATGATAATTATCCCTGCAATGCCAATATTTCCATTATGATAACTTGTTTTCAACTATTACATTTCAAACCTATTAATTTTACTCAACCTTTGTGTTGACCCTTTTTAGCATGTTTATCTCAGGTAATTAAGCAAGTTGCGGCACAGAGTGGCATGGACTCGAAGATGGCTGAACTGTTATCATTCAAACATAATGTTTTAGATTTTGGGACCTACATTTTGTAAAAACTCTGATTATAATGAATGATAACTAAATTTTTCAACAACTTCTCTTTTAAAGTTGTTTTCTATGATTATGATTGTTGTATCCATGAAGTAATTCCCCAGATTAGCTTCTGCTGCTATATTGTAAAAATGGGGGTGTTACATCCAGCCTCTGATTACTAGAACCAAAACGTACTATTGAGTTTAGAGCCAAGAGATCGTCAATTAATCTCGTTAGGACACATATCCAATTCTCTTGTCTTTCACACACTGTGGAAACAAGTCTATCCTAAGAGTCCTACGCATTATCCTTGTGATATTGCCAGAACATCCGAGTGAAACGAAGGTTTTTCACAATGAAGATGGAAATCCTGCTAGAGCCAACATCAAACAAGCTCTTGGTAGGTGACTTGTGCGATTCTACAAGAATCAAACTTGTGTCAACTGGAAAGAAACGATGGTGCGATTCTGAGTGAATCAAACTTGTTCCAGTATAAGAATTGACGGTTATTGATCATTTGACAAACAATCAAAACTCTCGAAGTGTTACAAAATATTTTCATAAGAAACACTTAGACTGATTTTTCAAATCAATTTTCTCTTTATTTGCTAACTGTTTCATTACAGGATAACTTAAAGATGGAGATGGAGATGGAAATTCCCAGTACCTGAGATGTCAAGTGAATAACCAAATGCTCAGACACGACCTACACTTGTTATGAAGTTATGAAAGAACTCATAAAGGTGTCAAAGCTTCCGCAAACTCTGATATCGTGTAGTTCTTCACAAGTGCACAAGATGGCGATCCATTACAAGATGATGTAAGATTATGTTTGGGTGATGATCTCAAGAAAGCTCAAGATCACTATCTAAGACAAGTCAAAGATGAATCAAAAGATCACTACCCCAAATGTACAAGATATCAAATGTCTACGAGCTAAAGACTGAAGTGATTAAGTTTAGTATTTTCAGGGGTGACCTCCCTTAGGGGGAGATTGTTAGATATTAGAAAAAGACTCGGTCACCCCGTGTATTTTATTGTTTATTATAGCTCGTAGTTTAATAGTTAATAGTATGTTTTCCGGTATTAAACCGGGTACTAATACCCGGTATAATGTAAAAACTATATAAGCCTCTTCCAACTTTAGAAGAGGCAAGCTAGTCATTTTTCACTTTACTTATTAAACACATTTTCTCTCACTAGAAAATCTCTCTCATGTGTTTCTCTCTCTAGAAACTAGCCAAGTCCAAGAATCGACCCCGTGTTATGATATATGAAATACCACAATTAGAAAAAGAAGCAGCAAGTTGGTGATATAAAGGTTTATGTTGCTTCATTGATTGTGTTGCTGTGATAAGATTTGCGACAAGAAAAGAAAACGCATCTAGATGTATTTATGATCACGATATTGAATCTGGATTCACAGGTATATGTATGTGGGTTTTCTGGTTTAATACGTGGATTGGTATTATGTGATAAGGATAAATAAACAATGGAGCAGTTGTGGTTATGGAATGCATCTGTTATGATATCCTAATTTGTAGGGATTCCTTTCTGTTTTCCTGATTGAACGTGGTTACAGTTGAATATGATTTAGGGTTATTTATGGAAGAAATAATGTGATGGACGTGGACTTGGCAATTAGCAGATATTGGTATAATTATTTGTGATCGGAATAATTGATAGCTAATACAGTTTTCTATCATAAGGCTCGACCGCTCTTTTTATCTTCTGTTAATTTACTTGCATGGATTTAAGTGTCTTGAATTGATTGTAGTCACCAACCAAACCCATGCCAGTCTCTTAGGCTGAAACCTCCTTTTACCTGTTAGAATTAGGATTAGAACTAACATAGGATTAGCATAGGTTTGACTTAGATTAAAATTAACTTAGATTAGATAAACCAAAATATAATTAAATTGAAATATTTAACCTCGCTTTAAGTATTTGACACCCTACTTACCACGAATCTATCACCGACCGGTTACACTGCCCGTTAAAGTGTTGTTTTTTATTAAGTCAAAAAAATATAAATTTAAAACTTGAACTATCATAAATAAATACCACACAACGACACATCAAGTTTTTGGCGCCGCTGTCGGGGAGTAAAAATTAATCTTGATTTTTATTTTATGTTTTGGTATTTAACATTAGATTAGATCTAACCCTTAGGAGTAGTGTTAATTAGATTAGTGTAATTTAGTTTATATTCCTGCTTGTTTGCTTACTCTGTTTGTGTGATACAGCGTATTCAGTTCACTAAATACGACGTATTGGGTATTTAACAAGTTTTTCTAGTAAGTTTATTAAAGGGTGGATGATCCGAACATTACTATAGAGGAATACATCAGGCTCGAGGAAGAAAAAGCTAGAAAATGTGGTAAAGTGTTTAACTAGGAAACTGCTAAGTATGGTAATATCTGGTATGATGAAGACATTCACGACCTCAAATTCGTTGAAACTGAATTCCCATCTATAGCCTTTAATGATGGGGTATCATCTAAAAAAATACTTTCTTGTGAACCAATGGTAAGCTCTCTTAACGATGAAATTGGCTTTAGAGTTTCGTTTGACGATTCCGACGATGAAGATTACACGGTAGTTTTTGACAAAAACTCATTTTGTTATAAAAAAATTCTGCCAATGATTTAAAAATCAAAAAATGATAATGAAAAAGTCATGCCTTCACTTCCATCACCTGAGCCCGCGATTAGTTGTTTTGATGATTTAGACTTCTTTAAAGATTTTAAGAATGAATTTTCAGCCATTGTTTACAATGATGCTCAAGCGTCTAAATGAGACTTATTAACTGAATCGATTTTAAGCCCTCAACGTATCGATGAATTTGATTTAAATGGTGAAACATCATTGTCTGAATATGATGAAGAGGAACAAAATGTTTTGTACTTTAATGATCTATTACCCTTCAACATTATTCATCCTGATGATTTAAAGTCAGAAAGAGACAATGATGATAATGAGATCGATATAATACAGTCTTTGGGGGGTAATGAAATTACACATGGGTCAAATTTATTTTCTGAATCAAGTCACAATAAAATCACTAAAACTTGTAGAATGGGAAGTAAGTTTTGTCATAAAAACTTAAAGTAAATAATTCGTGATTTGGACTTATTACGCAAACGGTAAATGCTATTCTATCTCATTATGAATTTATATGTGCCGTTTGGCATTCCGTTCGACCCTAAGCGGTATTATAAGGATGGCGTTTACACAAGGATATTGCAGAGGCCAAGGTATGTTTTCTTTCTTTCAATATTAGGAAAATTGGTTTCCAAGGATGATACGAAATTTTTAGGTTAAATCCTATATTGTGTTCACTGTTTTTATCTGCGTTGACTAAGGTTTGATGTTGTTCATTAAGAGGCTCATGGATCTAAATCTGTTTCTGATACATCTGATCTGAATCTTAGGATGTAGGTAATTGTCCTGATATCATGAATATTTTTGACTGTTTGTTTTTCATTTTAAAAAAATTAAATGTTGGGTGTTTGGTGTTGTTAGTTTGTATCAACGACGACAACACTATAATACACTAGGTGTTCTTCTAACGCCAATTATCTTCTATTTTTACAACTTAGTATATACATAACCTATTATAACCTATCTATGAAAAAATAAGAAATATACATAGCAGTTTTATGACCCAATGCAACCTATTGTATTGGAACCAACAATTGCAGCCTTAGGTGTCATGTATGAGAAATATGAACATTGTTAAATTGGTTCCTAACCCGTACAACTACTGACATAATTCCACTAATATACAATTGAAGATATAAAATAAATAGGCCATAGAACCACATCTTTTAGAGTTGAATTTATAATCTCCTTGAACTTTATTTGCACAACTTGCTGCCATAAATAGTACACAACTTGTTGGTTTGTATACACAATCTATCTCATTTTTTTGGCAAGATTTAAAGACATAACTGACATAGATTATCCGACTAAATGCCTCAGATAAAAGACAAAGAAGAAGAAAACATTGTCTTTAGATTTTTCGGCAACATGATAGGTGGTAGAGGACGTATATGTTACCGGGATGCATGAAGATCTACAGAAAATGTTTTTTTGAGTTTGTGGAAGAAGTGAGGTGTCTTGGAGATAAGAATGATGCAATGTTCTTTTGTTTTTTGAGGTTCAGAGGCATTAAGACTGCTCCTTCAAGTCTGGTCCAACAAGATGTTTTAACCTATGTCCGCATCTAAATGAAGAAAAAAAACAAACCCTCTTTTTGGTGTTTTCCTCTGACCGAATCAGATGTGACACTCATTCAGACCTTGTTAAGACATTTTTAAGAAAAACAAACACCACCTAAGTCAACAAAATTCGCCTATACGGCGTATTAACCAGACCTCAATACGACGTATTGAATTTGGGTATTTAAGCTCAACCAATACGCCAGATTTGTTTTTACCACAACTTTTTCACTCCCACACACATAAATTTTTACTACAATTCTTGGAGATTGTTTGTGATTTGATCAAGTATTCGTTCCCTCTTTCATCTCAATCCTTAGGTGATGTGTTTTACCCTTTTCCTTTTTAATTTGCGATTGAATTTCGATTTAGGGTTAGGGTTTGGATTTGATTTCTAGGATCTGATATGTTAAGCCATAAAACTATATGTTTAGATCCCTTTACCCCCTTCCCCCCGAACTAAGCTATTTGGTAGAATTGTTAAATGGGTCAAAATAGGTCAAAAGGGAAACCCCTTTTTCGTTTTCATATTGCAGAGCAATACGGCGTATCCACTCATATGGATACGGCGTATTGGCCAAATTTTACCCAAATTTAAAACCCCAATACAACGTATTCAGTAAAATGAATACGGCGTATTGACTTGAATAGGATCCTGAGTTTTCAACCCCATACGACGTATTGACTAACATTTATACGGCGTATTGACCCAATTGATTTTATATGCGTATTTATTTATGATTAAGCTGTATCCACCCTAAGAATTTAGAATGTTTAAATTCTATTATCATTTGTGTTGTTTCTCGTTGATTTTGTAATATGCTCTTTCCACACGTAGATCAGAGGTACCAGGTTACCTTAGGTTTGAGGGACTACGGTACACAGATGCTGATATTTTAGATTTTGAGTCGAGATTGACTATGATATACAAGAGGGAGGTGCACAGGGTGCAGGTATTTAATTTTAAGGGATTACCGGATTTGATGGCTGAGGGATTGAGTGCTAGGATGCTGATGGAGCACAGGGATGCTCAGGGGCAGAGCGTGTTTACTAGCCGAGCTTGGAGGCGGCTATTTGATATCAGGGGGCCATTGGTACATGAGCTTATTCTGGAGTTTTTTAGTACATTCAGGTTTAGAGAGGCTATACTTGATTTAGACACGCCTGGAGCTTTGCAGTTTCAGTTAGGTAGAGCCAGGAGACGTTTGAGCTGGAGGCAGTTTATTTTTTCCTTGGGATTACATACCAGGGAGGAGATGGAGTCCTCCAATTTTGCTAGATACTATGCCGAGAGCGCGAGACAGATCCTCGACAAGGGGGATCTAAGGGATTATTAGATAGGGATCTCATTAGCTGGAGATTTCTTTAGCATAACTCCTTTACACTGAGATTCAGCGGATCCTTATTCTTATGTTGTGCCTTAGTTGTTGCTTGTAGTATGTTAGAAGGGAGTAATGCAATGAGAAGGTGACCGTGACAATTCGTAGGTACTTGACGGATGGACGTTGGCTCGGTCAACGTCCCTTATTTATTGGCTAGGTACTTGAGGTTGTTTGATGCTCGAGGAGGTATGAGCGGGGCCCCATTTTTGGTGGAAGTTATAGCTCGATTGGCTGAGCATTTTGCGAATCCTGATCTGCGAAAGATACTTCAGGGAATTGGTCGGTATATTGCCCATGAGCTTTGATTATCGATTAGGCCGAGTTAGTGAGGTTGCAGATCATGGTGGATATTGATGATACATAGGCTTGCACAGCCTTAGGACTAGAGAGGTAGCCTGATGCTGCGGCTGGTGCCCCTAGAGCCGCTAAGGGTGCTCCTATTGTAGATGAGGGTGACCAGGCTAATCTGGCACCTATACAAGCACCACCACCACCACCAGCTGCTGCCAGGACTATATCACAGAGGATGGCCAATTAGAGGAGGATGTATATGAGATTCGTAGGATGATGAGCTGGCATGAGGTGGATTGATGGGATGGCTCGCGTTTTTTCCAAGATTTAGTACATGGGCTTATAACCTCTGCCTCGTACGGTTGATGAACATGGCAGGTGGTAACATACCCCAGGAAAAAATGTAATTTTTTTCTGAGACACCATTGTGTGTATCAGTGGCATAGGGTTAGACAAAGGACTGGCGAGGCCAGCACCTCTATAGCACAGCAGGACCAGCAGCAACCTGACCCATGATCCTCCTATCCTTATCTTTTTGTTTATATATGTACATTTATTCATATTGTGATGTATCTAACTATTGAACAGGTTCTGATATTTGTGCATATATATCATGATGTGATATTTTGAGTTGTATTGCTATGATAAAAATAATGACTGGCAGTATGTTTTAGCACCATAGCTCGTTGAAATTTACATTTCAGATACAGCATCATTCCAAACAGTATAAACAGAAGTGGGAAAGAGAGATGATTTAAGTGTGTGGATGGATGCTAAAGGAATCTACCTTAAAGAATTCGTGTAAAAAAAAGTGGCTTCCCGGGAGACAAACCCGAAAATTGTTATTTAATTTTATCGTTGTCTGTCTTCCAAGAACAATACGGCGTTTCGATTCATACCATACGGCGTATTGATTGTCTGGACGTTATCAGTCTTTACTTTTTATTGCACTTTAAAAACATTATTGTTAGATCTGTTCAATACGACGAATTCGGCAATAATACAGATGGTCGTATTTTGTTTATTTTAGTTTAGTTTAATTAACTGTGGGCTGGTACCAGTAGGAATACTCATTTTTTTCCTATGTTTTATACAAGACCTCGTGAATGAAATATCAATGATTAGTGGGGAGAATTCACAAATCTAGAGATATTGAAGTGTTGCAAGGGCTTGAACTTTCAAGGCGGGGATTGGGTGGTTGTTCAACACCAATCTTGCTCATTAAATCAACTTGGAAAAAATCTTACGAGGCAAATATCAGGGGAGTTTCTCATTCTATTTCTTTTTAATTCTGTATTTAATGTTTTATCTTAAACAACGAGGTCGTTGTATAATTCAAGTGGAGATGGGAATTAGATTGTTTAACTTGTCCTATTTTTCAGACTAAAAATGCTTAATTATGCTTAGATTTTAAAAAATTCAAGACTTACTTTTGTCGAAAATACATAGTTACATATACCGAACACCAATAACCTGTAGATTTTTTTGAATATTTTTAACCTTTATCCGTTTATATAAATGTTTGCCTAAATGGGGAGTTGTGTCGGTCGATGTAGTTGACTTTAGAACTTGGCTTGGTATATTCTATTCTTGTACGCATAGTGTTTAGTACTATGGATTTAGGTTGGAGTAGTGTAAACTTGTTTATTGGAAATTTAGGATTACACCCCAAATCGCTATTAAATGCGCTTATTATCTAACTACATCTGGTTAGTTAAACCCGTATAAACCTTGTTTTCCTCTCACTTTTAGACCGTATAAGACTATGGAATAGAAAAAGAGAAGGGATTCACCCTTTTTAGGATACAAACCGTAGAGCCACAATCCTTTTGGGCAACTACACCAATTACCTTTTTCGTTTACTCCTTTACCCTTAGCCTACCCTGTTAGATTAAGTTTATTTTACAGTTGCTAGTTGCTTAAAGTGTAAAGTTTGTATTTTCTGAGTCTTGTGTCTATTTTGGTACGGTTGGAAGAAATTTGCACATTGCAAATGGGAATGTATATTATAGTCAAAACTCATGTATTTTTACTACCATCACAATTATTGGTACGTTCGAAGAATGAAGGAATTATCGAAGGAATTATCCGGAATTATTATGATCATGAAGATGGTGAAACTACACTGAGTTTCATAGTATAGTGTTGAAAAAAATGTCAAAAAAATTAGAAAAATCACAACAAAAAAGAGAGAAAAGTTTGAAGATAATCGTTTCGCAACTACCGAAGGAATTACACGAAGGATCGATTATTCGTTGATACAAATCGACGATGTAGAGTATTGTATAAAGTGGAAGATATCGCCACTTGCCTTGTAAAGTATGTAAAGTATGGGATGTTTGGGAAGTTGACCGTTACGGGAACGCCAACTTAGGTTGTTGTTTTTTATCTATGATCAAGACGTTGTAAATAGTTGTGTCTTTATCAGGTAACGGTCGGGAAAAAGTGTCTAGCAACTTGTATTTTAGACTTAATCTATTTGTTTGGTAAGTTTTATTTAACAACAATTTAATTCCCTTTCCTAATTATTAACCATGGGTTTTACGCGAATGAGGATGTGATCGAGCATGCATGTCTATTCCATCGTTATGGCCATGTATGCATGTCTCAGCTGCCTTATTGGTTTATTACTATTGGTGAAAGTTAGAAGATCCATACCCTATATTACTCTACTATTCCTACTCTTTAGCTTATTCGAGATGGGAGTGAGCAGTCACATGTGTCTATCCCGTCTTTATGGGTGTGTATGTGTGGTCTTTGTTGCCCTCCTGGAATATTGGTATCGATAAAGATTAGTTAGAGTAACAAACCCATATTTACCTTTATAAACTTGTTACTCCTTAGCTTTAGCGGTGGAGATGTGTATCCTTGCCAAGCTTATGATAGAATACTCGTCACGACTGAGAAATTAAGTGAATTAGTTACATGTTACCGCATAGATTAGTTGATTGATTTGAGTGTTTTCATCTTCCTATTTCGTGAGGTGTTTGGTTGTGTACTTGTAATAGATCATATATAAATGCTTTACGGATAATATTATACGTTGGGATATATTTTTTTTAACTTTTAAAGGCCTACTGAAGGAAAGTAGGATTCAAGTGGGGGGGATATTTGATGACATCAAATATGTTATTTGTATAGCATCATTTATCCCATGTAATTTATCCCATTTATATTTAATCGTTTATATTTGAGAATTGCAGTAATTATGGAGTACTTGGTGAATATTAGCAAAAGGCACGCATTCTGGAGCTTAAATAAAGATATTTTAAAGATTTACTATTCTAAAGACCAATACGCCGTATCCATCAAGGAAGATACGGCGTATCAGTGCCTACACTCACCAAAGACCACAAAGGAAAGAAGATCAATATGCCGTATCCAAAAGATGTCAATACGCCGTATTAAAGATATATTATGTGAATATTCTGGAAGATATCAAACGTGGTCCCTACTCCAAGAAACTCCAACACGCCGTATCCAATCCCTTGGATATGCCGTATCGAATCGACTTCCAGACCCTATAAATACAAAACTTAAAAACGAGTTTTAAGTGTGCTAAATCATATTCTCGATACCTAAACCACAAAAGTCGATTTTCAGAGGAGAAAAAGAGCAGAAGAGGTCTTGCAACGCATTCCAATCCATAGAAGACAACGTGTAATTTCTTATACTTTTGTAATCGTTCAGTTTTTGGTATCATTCGTTAACTCGGTTAGTTTACCTTGGCTAAAACAATTACTCTTGTATTAATTGTGATGTTTGAAGGCTAATACCTTTGGGTATTAGCCATTATTATGAAGATCTGGATGTTTGGTTTTGTTTATATCTTGATTGCTGCTTGTTTATGTTTATCAATTTATATTTGTTTATTACTTTTGTAACGCCCTAAATTAAGGTCCAACTGGATCTAGTGATACGGACCAAGTAATCTAGATGCCGGGATTGCTCTCCATATAGTAATTTTTACATCTAGAATCATAGGATCATAGGATCATAAATATTGTCCTTCTAAAATCGTGCTAAGGATATGCTTCTGGCTTAACTAGTTAACGAAAATTGCCTTTGGTTTATTGAACATGTTGACTAGTAGGTGAATCTAGATAATTCAACAAATAATGTTCTGATTCCATTAGATGGTTGGACAAGTGGACTACTAGTGTATAAATTGCCATTAAGCAGTAAGTGAGGTTAAAAGTCTATCTGAAGCAAGGGGTATAACAAGATCATCATTGCTTGAATCTTCTAAGATAGATTATAATCAGTGTAATAAGGATTGCATTTTTTCAGATGCTTTAATTGTGATAGAATTAATGTGTCTAGGTCTTAAGATGAAGCCCCGCCTAAGTCTAAGAATGATATGCCTCTTCGAGATAAGTAATCATTGCACTGAATAAATAAACCAACTTCTAATCAAATTAATGATGGCTAATACAATTTTCTATCATAAGGCTCGACCGTCCTTTTATCTTCTGTTGATTTGCTTGCGTGGGTTAAAGTGTCTTGAATAGATTGTAGTCACCAACCAAACCTGTGCCAGTTTCTCAGGCTAAAACCCCCTTTTACCTGTTAGAATTAGGATTAGAATAACATAGATTAGCAAATTATGACTTAGATTAGAATTAACTTAGATTAGATAAACCAAAATATAAATAAATTAAGAGATTTAACCTCGCTTCAAGTGTTCGACACCTTACCTACCACGAATCTACCACCGACCGGGTACACTGCCCATTAAAGTGTTGTTTTTGGTTAAGTCAGAAAAATATAAATTTAAAACATGAACTATCGTAAATAAACACCATACAACGAGACATCAACCCTATTAGACCACACTAGGAAAAAGGGAGTCATACAAACCATGACCTAGCTCAGATGGTGTGGGTGCACGAACCCCTTACTATGCTAGGATGGACTTCTTGGACTGTCATTTGCCCAAAAAATGGGAAATAGCTGTGCTGAGATCAATCTCTTTAAGGATGTCCTAGTATTTAGGAGAATGGTGAAATTCTTAGGGGCTATACCCATAAACCTTAAGAGAAACACGTGGGAATCAGAAGACTTAATTAAAACCCCGATCAACTAGGACAAACCACCCAAAAATGGAGACAGGACATGGCATGCCAATAATAGTCTGATTGATCTGGATGGAGAAGAATTCATTAAAACCCTCCAGTCAGTCCCCACTTCTAGAAAACTCTCTGAAAGGGAGGATCCAAGGGAGATTATCGACTTTGATCACTTTTATGACAAGTAAGGACATGTGACTTCGAGTCTAGCTACAAGACTTAATAAAAAAGAAAAGCGCTTCTTGGAGGCACACCCGAATGTTTAATCTTCCCGCATTGGAGTATCTGTGTTTTAATTACTATATTCGCTTATGAATCATCTAATGAAAACATCCTAAGATCTTCCAAGCTTCTTCTCATCAAATATAACCTGTAATAAAAGACAAAGACAACTACACCAAGCGTAAAATCCATGGGATAGATATATATATACAATAAGAGTTTAGGGTTTTGACTCTATTAAAGCAGTAAAGATAGGATGAGAGAATTGTTAAACTTTGGGTTTTGCAAGTTTATAAAAGAATTTAAACTTTCTTAAGTGTTGTACAAGTTATATTTTCAAAAATACTTAAAAATTTTGAGTTTTCCTGTAATTGTGCGATTGACGCCATCAGGGATATCCTGACCCCGTCACAAGTGTCGTGGTGACGGCGTTACGTGTAAATCGTGATGCCGTCTCCACACTCTGTGAAAACCTATTTTTCGTTTTTGATGAAAAATTTCTTGCACTAATTCTTATAAGTTATTTTCCTGTACAAAATGCTGCATAACAACCTGAGAATTATTAATTCAATCATATGACTCGAGACTGACGCGAATTAAACTTTACACTATGCTAAACATGCTTGAGCTTGGCTCAAAAAAAAACCAGCCATTTCCTCTACACTTATTTTGTTTCAAAATACCTTTGATTGCAAATAAGACGAAGTTACAAACAAACAAAGCATGATTACAAAATAATTCAAACATAATAAAACAAACATTAAAGAATTAAAACATAAGACACTCCTAATATGCGGGAAAAGTAAATATTGGGTTGCCTCCCAAAAAGCGCTTTTCTTTCTTTAATAGTCTTGTTGCTAGACTCGAAGTCACACGTCTTTACGTGACTTCTCCTTCATCATCCAGTCTTCCTTATACTATAAAAAAAGTGGGATGCTTGCCTTTGAAATTTTTTCTCTTCCATTGGTCGAATTTCATCTTCCTCTTTAGGTGAAGTTTTATCCTTTCTTCCCATTCCAGGACTAATCTATTTACAGTTATAGTGGGGGCTATTGGATCTATTTTGTTCTTAACTCCTCTCTCGATCTTACAGAGCGACTCAAGTATCCTATGGAAACTTATCTTACTCTTTCCTGATCTTAGAGTTATGGTGCCCTTATCGAACTTAATTACGGCTTCGGCCGTTGTTAGGAATGGTGTTCCTAGGATGAAGGGTCTCTTTTTGTCTTCCTTTATATCCAAAATCACAAAGTCCACGGGGTACACATGCTCAACAACCTCAACTAATATGTCCTCAGCTATTCATAAAGGGTAGATACACGAGTGGCTAGCTAGTGAGAGTCTAATGTCCGTCTCAGCCGGCCTCTCATCGGTTGGTTTCATATAGGTAGAGAGGGGCATGACATTTACGTCTCCTTGGTCAACTAGGGCGTTCATGTGTTTCAGGCCTCCTATGTTACAGGTTATTTCGAAGTTTCCTTATATGTCCTCTTTCCTTGTTATCTTTTTTCTAAGAATTGCTTCATAAACAGCCCCACTATGTGATAAATTATATGTCTTCTCTTTTAGTTTTCCGACTCGTGCTCCCGATAAAGAGTCGTTGAACCTACGATTATCAACAAGCCCCTCTATCAGTTTCTTATTGATACTATGTTTCAGATAATATTCTACGGGCTAAGAGCTGGGTACTTGAGTCATTTCTTCTTTTCCAGCTTCATTGTTCTTTTCGGCTTCCTTTACTTGCATCCTCGTTTCTGTTCCGGTAGGTTTTTCAATGTCGTTTCCAGTTGCTACGTCAACCTTGTCACTCCTCTTGCGAGAGAGATAGGATTTATGTCCTTTGTGACGGGGAATTTAGCCTCTTCCCTTATTAATACTTTCTCAGAGGTTTTGCTGGTTGTGAGTTCCTTGAGCAGCCCGAACATTTCAGTCATTTTATCGTTAATCTCCTCGCGTTGCTTGAAAATGGCATTATCAAATCTTTCAATTTCGGTGTGTGCTGCCATGTAGTCCTGTACTCGAGCCTCAAAAGTGGTTCCTAATGCTTAGGGTTGGGGGTTTGGACCGGTACGTTCACGAAAAGTGAAAGGGTTCTGCTTTGGTGGTTCATTTTGATTTTGCGGACGAAGGTTTGAGTAGACTGCTTCGGCATAAGCTTGAGGGATGTTATAACACCCCGTGTTTTTCAGGTCATATTACGATCCCAATTATTTCATTTTCCTTTTTATTTATTGGGTTTGTGTGTTTACTTCCATTTAAACCACACTAGTTAAATCGCGTAGGCATAAAAATTCAACGTTTAGCTAAAGACGTAACCTAAACTCATTAAGACCTTACTTGACCCCTTCGTATTCGTCATTTAATTTATTTGTCACGACAAGAAAGTTACTTGGTTGCATTCATTTTATTTCATCAAAGTAAAAACTCCTTAAGCCAAACTACGCCAAAGTTTTTACTTCTATAAACTAGGAAACTAAATAAAACTAGGATAAAAACCCATATACTCCTACAATCTAGCAAACAAAACGTGTATTCCCTTGTTCAAATTCCCTCAAACTGTATGATGTAAATGAGTTCCCCTACATTATAGCTATAAGTCTCGTACATAATTGTTTCCAATTCCTAAAAACCAAAATTATTCGGCTGGATAAAAGCTCAAGTATCTCTTCCAAATTTAACCCTTTTATCCAATATGTAAAAGCCCAAAGCCCTTTCTCCTAAACCCACACATACTCGTAATATATTGACTGCCCCTTTTCTTGGTTTTGATCCCACGTCTCAAACAGTAATCACCTTTTTATCCATGTACATTGACCATGCTTAAATCCAAGAAATTCCTTGCCTCATTCGAGTTAACATGTAAACGTAACTTCAAGATGGAGCACTTTGATCTTTACGGGGTGACTATTTAAGGAAGACCATGCATACTTCTTTGATACCATAGCAGCAACTCAAACTCAGGAGCCTCACATCCTCTCACTTTGGTTTCTTAGTCTTGACTCATACACAAACCACAAACAAACCCACACCCTTTTGCACCACCATCATACACAAAACCCTAACCCTAACTCGCCGCTTTTCGATCGACAATCAAGCAAGCAGAAGTAGGAGTCTTGGTGCTCAAGTGTTCGGCAAGAAGTGGGTAAGAATTCATGGTTAGGCAGTGGATTTACGAAGTGGGTTGAGTCGTAGGGTATTGAAAACAGAAAATTAGGGTTTTCGGTTGGTTCAAGTTGAGGCCACGTCTTTCTCCAAGATTGTTGTAAGTCCTATATTTGTGTAATTGCCATTCATCTATATGCATTCTTATCACCTAAAGTTAATGTGATTGAGTAACTTATGTTTTTAAAACAATTATGAACATGACACACTAAGTCATTATCACCGTTTTACAAGAGATAAAAAACAAAACATGTGCCATCTTTTTGTCATTACTGAGTCATGCATAAGAAGCTTATTTGCTAACTTATATCTGGTTGTAACCCTTGGTCTCATGTGTTAGTAAGCCGTGTACTAGACCCCTTTAAAACCAAACATGTACTTGTTTAGGGTTAGCCGAATTCCAAGTTAGAAACAAAACACTTTGGTCTATCCTTTTGATATATGTCGAAATAACAGAAAACCTCATAAGGCTTGGTTGAGTGAGTAACAATTTGGAACCTGGCTACGAGAAGTTTTAGGCTTATAAAAATTGACATCTTGTAGTTTAGGTTGTGGGTTAGAATAACAAAATAACAGATATGTTGACTTATTATAAAACAACATGTATGGTATGATAAGTTTGTACAAAACGCAGCCCACACCTATGACTTTAAGCACGCCATTCAACCTTTAAAGGTAGAGTACATGAAGTCGAACCTTGTTATTTTGAAAATAAGACAAGTAGTAATTGTTTTGCCCCTAGAATCACTGATTTTCATTAAGTAGCGACAAGGTTAGAAGGTTCTTAAGTTATGCACCTGAAACTGCCATTCTTTTCATTATTTCAAAAACAGCCAGCGTAACGTTTTGCTCGAATTGTTGTGACGTTTTTACTAAATGAAATGACGAGCCAAGTAATGTTACATAAACCTTGAAGTACCATCTTTAATTGGGAATAAAAACTACTCCTTTTCATTTAATAACCAGCCCGTGATTTGCATATTAAAAGGGGTGCTCGTCACTGGTATCGACAATTTGTCGATAAGACACTAGTAGTTGCATGCAGCCTCGACGCCTGCGTGTGAACCAACTTAGGCCTGCTTTTTGACCCTCTTAACGGCCCCAACCCACTAAACCAATAAAAGGTGAGCGTAGACCAACTGACCTAGTTTACCAATGTGTCTTTGTTTCGTCCTAACATTAAGTATCGAGGTCACAATCTGATCCTAAAACTCTGACCACGAAATTGATGCATGCTGAAATAACCCTGTATTTTTCTAAGTGTAAAACTGTCCTAGTGGCACGCGTATGTTTAGCCTTATTTTTAACCCGTTAAACGACCTTTTTGGACATGACTTATTTAACGAAAGTTGTAGACGACATGGTCAAGTTTTTAAATATATTTTTAGTTATCATTATCGTTAACTAACAAATTCGTAATTACATTGTAAAACTCCAAGACGTCAAATATTAAAACTTGACAATAAATACGCTCAACTCAATTAGTAATCGTCATTGTTTTGTCTAATTAATTGACGCGCTTAGAGACTAAACCAAGGGTTGACCTAAACTAATATTTTAAAGTATAGGCGACCTAGTTTCCAAAAAGTCCAAAGTCGTAAATTGCGTGCTTATATTTTGACCACGTTGACCCAATAAAAGTCAACCATTTTAATACGAGAAACTATTTTTCAAACGTCATTATTTTAAATAAAGTTCAAGCACACACTAGGAACGAGATTGCAAGTATTTAGATTATTATTTTTCCGTTTAGTGAATATGTATTATTTATTCATAGGTTGCGGATAAAGTCTTTTGCATCGTTTTTCATGCCACTACCTTGCTGCCACGTTATCAGTACTTGATGTGAGTTTATAGTCCACACTTTTATACTTTTCAATCATTTATCAAATCTCAGGGATGAGATCATGTTTGTTTTACAAAATGGATGCAAGTACATTTTAATTCAAATATTACGAGTTTGCCTAAGTAGCTATAACCCACTATGCCCATCATCATGAACTGTCAATTGCATAGATGTAATTGTTAATTACATTATGTGAGCGGGAATGTTATGAATAAATCTATTTGTTATTAACATCCCCGTTCGGGCAAGTAGCACTTGCTAGTTTACCGGTTGGCCGGAAACGACGAATGTATACCATTTGGAATCATAGATGTTACGGGTTGAACATCTACATTAGGTACCATCATTCATGTGTATTTGATATACATACATTGTTTAGCTTCAGTGTCATGAGCTTAGTGCATTTCGTAATACATTTTTATGATATTGTATTTGTTACTTTATTACAGGGAAATCTTGCTATCCGCTTCATTTAATTTATAAACCTATAAATTCACCAACATTATTGTTGACAGTTTAAACATGTTTTCTTAGGTCAATAAGGTGCAAGTCATAGATACATTGGATGGTCATCTTTTGAAGTCATATTATCATAAATATTTACATGCATTACATTTTGGGATATTGTTATGTTGGGAAATCTTTACTTTTCCAAGTTAAACAAGTTAAGCCTATGAGCTTTTGTAACGAACCATTTATCAAATCCAATGTATCAGATTTTAAACGACTCTTATAGAGGTCGTTCTCATATCTTGTGCTATTGATCTATGAAGTAATACCCCCGGAACATCATATTCCGCTGTGGCCCATTTTGGGGGTGTTACAGATTGGTATCAGAGCCAAGGTTATAGAGAACCAGGTCAAACATTTTTACTTGGTCTATAACCGTTTTCAAACATTATGTCATTCAAAAGTTTTTCAAAGGGACATACATACATTACTTATTTGCATCTAGTATACATGCTTACATGTCATACATCATTTTAGCATTAGTTGATTATACTAAGTGCTTACATAAGTTATATACGTGTTTATATTACATTATGTATATTACTGATGGTCTTATATAATATACTTATACAAGTTTATATTATGGTTACAGATTTTCCATGTCTTCAGACAACGCATCGTCCGCTGTTACCTATACGTCCGTATCTTCCGATTCAAACGGACCATCATCATGGGGTATTCCACTCGTGAATGCCGGCGAGATTCCAGAGATGGACCCGTACGAGGAGGTTGCCCAACAAGGGCAGGCACACCCACTGTCACCTGCCTATGTACCTGATCCCATGGAGTTGGATGAGCATGTACCAGTATATGTTTCGGAGCCAGAGCACCCGGAGTACCATGCACCATCAGATGATGACATTCAGGTCGAGGATCAGCCTTATGCTGATGATGCTTCATCGACCGCTGAGTCACCTGGATACATTGCTGACTCAGATTCGATGGAGGATGATACTAATGTGGATTCTATTGATTATCCAGATGAGCCCGAGGATGGCGAGGAGGATAATGATGAGGATCCCCGGCTGACTCTTCTGCAGTACCTGTTGTTGACCCTGTTCCCTCAGCTGGGGATACAGAGGCATTCGAGACTGATGAGTCTGCACCTACACCTAGATCACCTCAGACTAGGGTCCCTTTTTCTCAGACACGTATCTGTAGGGTACAGAAGACTGTCCGACTTGAGCCACCTATGTCAGCATCCATAGAGGCAAGCATTGCTGAGCATGCTGCCACACCTATACCACCCACCAACCCTACCTATAATCAGGCACCATTGGGTCATAAGGCAGCCATGATCCGTATGACATCCCTGAGGAGGACATGCCAGCTCGGAGGAGATTTGTACTTATTGCTCCCCCACCTGGGTGTGATGTAGCAGAGAGTTCTGTTGCTGCTGCTAGAGCACCTAGAGGTCAGTATGATTTTGTTGATATTGTTGAGGCAGGACAGGGTTTGATTCGTAGTCCTGGTCATGATGCCTGGACTATTGCTAGAACTGCTGACAGAGCAGAGGATGTTGGTTATGTTAGAGCTTTACATACTTCTGAGCATAGGATGATGACTTCCATTGAGGAAGTTAAATTGAGGGTCAGCTACCAGGCACAGGTTCGCAGGAAGGAGAGTGAGGATTTCTACACACAGCTTCTTGAAGCTCGGACTGACCGCAGAGACATTAGACTCGAGATTGATTTGGTGAGAGGTCAGAGGATTGCTTACGAGACAAAGTTGCATGAGGTACGCCAGGCTTACCTTAGCTCCGAGGCTCAGAACTAGGCATTATTGGCACGACTTGAGACACTGGAGACTCACATGAGTCGTATGGAGTGGCAGCGCCAGAGAGTTGAGGATGATGCAGTCAGACAGATCATGCGTACTCAGGTGCTAGAGGCTAGAGCTCGGATTGATATGGTAGAGGACACCAGTAGTAGCTGTTAGTTGTACTTTTCATTTCTAGCTATCTTGTATAGTCTATTAAGCTTTATGGGTAATTCCCAGCTAATAGACTCTAGGACGTATTTTCATTTTCTGTACTAAGATCATTTGTGGTTATTTTGTATCCAAACAAATCATGTATGATTCGACATTATGTTATGAAATGTTGATGTATGATGTTATGGTTGATCTCATTTTATTCATTTTCAATTGTGTTGTGGTGTAGTTATTATTATCATATCAATTTGTATCGACAGTGTGATTATATCTCACGTACATTGTATTCTTGTGATTATTAAAATCATGCGTGTAATAAGACAAGGAGCAAACGACGCCATGACTCCAGAATCCATTCAAGCTATGATCGATTGGGTAATCCAAAGAAACTCTACTTAGGATGACGGAAGCCAAAGTTCAGGAGGAGGAATCAGAAGGCCTGTGCAACCTGCACGTGTCTGTTCCTACCCTGACTTCATAAAATGCCAACCCTTGAACTTTAAGGGAACTGAAGGCGTTGTTGGCTTGTCTCAATGGCTCAAAAAGATGGAATCAGTATTCCATATTAGCGATTGTGCCATTGAAAATCAAGTGAAGTTTGCTACCTGCACTTTGCTAGGTGTTGCACTAACCTGGTGGAATGGTAATGTGAGAACCTTAGGTCATGATGCTGCCTATGCTATGACTTGGGGAAATTTCAAGAAGAAATTGACGGACAAATATTGTCCAAATGGTAAAATCAAGAAACTCGAAATTAAACTGTGGAATCTTAAGGTCAGGGAAACGATGTTGCAGCCTACACTCAGCGTTTCCAAGAACTAGCCTTGATGTGTACCAAATTTCTTGCTGATGAAACTGCAAAGATTGACAAGTATATCGGTGGACTTCCCGATAACATTCATGGAAATGCCATGTCTGCAAGACCCAAGACTCTTGATTTTGCTATCGAGTTGGCCAACGACTTGATGGATCAGAAGCTCCGTACTTATGCGGAAAGACAGAATGAAAACAAGAGGAAGGTTGGTGATTCGTCAAGAAACAATCACCAACAATAACCCCACAAGAAGCAAAATGTAGCTAGGGCATACACTACTGGCCCTGGTGAAAAGAAGGTTTATACTAGGGACTTACCTCTGTGCACCAAGTGCAATTACCACCACAAGGGGCAATGTGCACCCAAGTGTGGAAAATGCAAGAGGTATGGCCATGCTACCACTGATTGTCGGGTCAATACCAACAACAACAACAAGAATCAAAAGGCTGGGGCATGCTATGAATGTGGTAACACCGGGCATATGAAGAGAAATTGCCCAAAACTAAAGAACCGTGGGAATGGAAACGGGAATGGCGCAACTCAAGGAATAGCTTATGCTTTGAGAGATGCTAGACGGACCCTAACATCATCACGGGTACATTTCTTCTCAACGACCGTTATGCTAAGATTTTGTTTGATACTGGTGCGGATAAGAGCTTTGTATCTAATACCTTTAGTGCCTTGATTAACATTACCCTCACCACATTTGAAAATCATTATGACATAGAATTAGCCGATGGAAAAATCATAAGAGTTAACACCATAATTCGAGGGTGCACTCTAAACTTCATGAATTATCCTTTCAACGTCGACTTGATGCCTGTCCTACTCGGTAGTTTTGACGTCATTATTGGAATGGATTAGTTGACAAAGTATCATGGAGTGATCATCTTTGACGAGAAGATTGTACGTGTTCCTTTAGGTAGGGAGATGTTAATCTTTCAAGGAAATGGAAACAACCAAAGGGAAGAATCCCGACTAAATATCATTTCATGCACTAAGGTACAAGAGTATTTGTCAAAGGGATGTGATGTCTTTTTGGCATCGTTACCACGAAGGAGGCCAATGCTAGTCGGATATGGGAAGCGACTTGAAGACGTGCTAATTGTCAGAGATTTCTTGGAAGTTTTTTCCTGGAAGGACTTGCCGGGTATTCCACAGCTCCGACCAAGTAGATTTCCCAATTGATTTGGTACCAGGTGCCTGCACCTGTAGCACGGGCGCCTTAGTGGTTTGGCACCATCCAAAATGGAAAGAACTGGCGGAACAACTTTTAAGGACTATCGACAAAGGGATTTATAAGACCAGCTCTTACCCTGGGAGCCCGGTCTTGTTTGTGTCTAAGAGAAAGAGGATCTTTTCAGCATCGTGCATCGATTAATCGTTTGAAACTGAACAGGTAACGGTGAGAAACCGTTTACCCACTTCTTAGAATGATGAACTGGTTTCGATCAACTTTAAGGGTAAGTGTTACTGAAAAATTGACTTACGATTCTGGTACCATCAGTTGAGAGTTTCGCGAAAGAGACATTCCCAATGACCCGCGCTTAGAGCGTTATGGGGCATTATGAATTTCAAGTAATGCCTTTTGTTTCGACAAACGATACCGGCGGTATTTATGGGACTTTTGAAACGGGTGTGCAAACCTTATTTGATAAGTTTTTTTATTGTCTTTATCGACGATATACTAATTTATTCAAAGAACAAGGAAGGGCATGAAGAGCATCTCAAATTAAATTTTAGAGTTGCTAAAGAAAGAGGAGTTGTACGCAAAATTTTCCAAATGTGAATTTTGGATTTCAAATGTATAGTTTCTCGGACACGTAATTGATAGCAAAGGTATTCACGTAGACCCAGCAAAGATCGAGTCAATTAAAGATTGGGCATCTCCTAAGAATGCAACAGAGATCCGCCAATTTTTAGGACTCGCCGGTTATTACAGAAGATTCATTGAAGGCTTTTCTAAGATCGCTAAGTCAATGACTAAGCTGACTCAGAAGAATGTGAAGTTCGACTGGGGAGAAAAGGAGGAAGCTGCATTTCAATTGATCAAGCAGAAGCTATGTAGCGCACCTATTCTGGCCTTGCCTAAAGGATCAGAAAACTTTATTGTTTATTGCGACGCTTCGCATAAAGGATTGGGTGCCGTGCTTATGCAAAACGAGAAAGTTATAGCCTATGCTTCTCGACAACTGAAGATCCATGAGAAAAACTACACAACTCATGATCTGGAACTTGGAGCTGTGGTGTTCGCTCTTAAGATGTGGAGACATTACTTATACGGGACAAGGTGCACCGTATTTACTGACCACAAGAGTTTACAACATATCCTCGATCAAAAAGAGTTGAACATGAGGCAACGACGATGGTTGGAGCTTCTTAGTGATTACGATTGTGACATCCGCTACCACCCAGGAAAGGCGAACGTAGTCGTTGATGCTCTGAGCAGGAAAGAACGGTCTAAACCATTAAGAGTTCGAGCCTTGGTTATGACAATGGGCTTGAACCTCCCCAAGAAAATCCTAGAAGTTCAGACCGAAGCATTGAAGCCAGAAAACCTCAGTGCTGAAGACGTTGGAGGCATGCTTAGAAAAGACCTCCCAAAGGAAAAGTTGGAACCCCGTGCTGACGGAACTCTATGCTTGAACAACAGGAGTTGGGTACCATGCTTTGGTGACTTAAGGACTCTGATCATGCACGAGTCTCATAAGTCGAAATATTCCATTCATCCGGGTTCTGACAAAATGTACCAAGACTTGAAGCAGCTGTATTGGTGGCCTAACATGAAGGCGAATATTGCCACTTATGTTAGCAAGTGTCTGACTTGTTCTAAAGTCAAGGCAGAACATCAAAAACCTTCCGGTTTACTAGTCCAACCGGAGATTCCAGAGTGGAAATGGGAGAAAATCACCATGGATTTCGTCACTAAACTCCCTAAGACGGCAAACGGTTATGACACCATTTGGGTGATCGTGGATCGTCTTACAAAATCTGCTCACTTCCTACCAATGAGGGAAAATGATCCCATGGAGAAGTTAATGAAGCTTTACATGAAGGAAGTAGTCACCCGACATGGTGTGCCGGTTTCTATTATCTCCGATCGTGATGGTAGATTTACTTCGCTATTTTGGCAAGCACTCCATAAGGCTTTGGGAACCCGATTGGACATGAGTACGGCTTATCATCCTGAAACTGACGGTCAAAGTGAAAGGACTATCCAAACTTTGGAAGACATGTTACGCGCTTGCGTGTTAGACTTTGGAAAGAATTGGGATAGACATTTACCGTTAGTAGAATTCTCTTACAACAACAGTTACCATACCAGCATAAAGGCTGCACCATTCGAGGCACTGTATGGGCGAAAGTGTCGATCACCCGTATGTTGGGCAGAAGTTGGAGATGCTCAGCTTACTGGTCCTGCAATAATTCATGAAACCACCGAGAAGATCGTCCAAATCAAAAGCAGAATCCAAGCCGCTCGTGACCGACAGAAGAGCTATGCAAACATTAGACGTAAACCAATGGTATTTCAAGTTGGTGACAAGGTCATGTTAAAAGTTTCACCTTGGAAAGGAGTTGTGCATTTTGGCAAACGGGGGAAGTTAAACCCTAGGTATGTAGGTCCTTTCAAGGTAATAGAGAGAGTCAGAATTGTTGCCTATAAACTTGAGTTACCACAACAGTTAAGCCAAGTTCATAACACGTTCCACCTGTCAAATCTGAAGAAGTGTCTGTCCGATGAATCACTTGTGATTCCGTTTGAAGAACTACGTGTTGATGACAATCTCCACTTTGTGGAAGAGCTAGTGGAAGTTATGGATCGTGAAGTCAAACAATTGAAGAGAAGTCGCATTCCCATCATTAAGGTTAGATGGAACTCTAAACGTGGTCCTGGGTTTACCTGGGAACGTGAGGATCAATTCAAGCAGGAGTATCCACATCTCTTCACCAAGACCGCGCCGTCGTTGAGTGTCGCGTCTTAAGCCTTGAGGGCAAGGCTCGTTTAACGAGGGGAGACTATAACACCCTGTGTTTTCAGGTCATATTATGATCCCAATTATTTCATTTTCCATATATTTATTGGGTTTTGCGTGTTTACTTCCATTTAAACCGCATTAATTAAATCGCGTAGGCACAAAAGTCACCGTTTAGCTAGAAACATAACCTAAACTCATTAAGACTTTACTTGATCCCTTCATATTCGTCATTTAATTTATTTTTCATGACATGAGAGAACTTGGTCACGTTTACTTAATGCTATCAAAGTAACAATCCATTTAAAGACAAACTACATAAAAATTTCGACTTCTATAAATAAGAAGCTAAATAAAACTTAAAATGAAAGCCCAAGTACTCCTAAAAGCTAGGCATAACTCGTGTATTTTCCCTCCCACCAAATCAATAACACTTTCAACAAGATAAGACTTTATCAAACAAATCTTTTCCCTAAATTAAACCCCTTTTATCCAATATGTAAAAGCCCAAAGCCCTTTCTCCTAAACCCACACACACCCGTGATATATTGACTGCCCCCTCATTGATTTTGTTACTACGCATCCAACAGTAATCGCCTTTTTATCCATGTACATTGACCATGCTTAAATCCAAGAAATTCCTTGCCTCATTTGGGTTAACATTCAAACGTGACTTCAAGATGAAGCACTATGCATGTATTACTTTGTGACTATAAGAAGACCTAGCATACTTCTTGAAATCACAGCAACAACTCAAACTCAGAAGCCTCACACTTCATTATCTCACTTTGGTTCTTGTTCTCCTGGTTTTGACATACACACATACAATCCTTACACTTTTATTATCTCCATACACCCTAGAAAACCCTAACCCTAAATCCATCTTTTGGTTTTCCCTTTGGTCGACGAACGCATACAAGTAGTAACCCTTTTTGTTCGAAATCACAAGCTAGCACAAGGTAGTTCAAGGGTCGTGGTTAAGTGGTTAAAAGTGGTGTTGGTTTGTTCGTTGAGGGTTAATAGCAAACAAGGGTTTCACTAGTTTTGGTTCGAAGCACACGCCTTGTTCTTCCTTGCCTTGTGAGTTCACGCCTTATTCTTTTATTCAATTCCATGCGTCGTCTTTGAGCAAAACATTCTGTGTTATTTAACTTTATTTTGTGCAATCCTTATGCCCTTTTGTAGTGTGCTTGAAAAATGTCAAGATATAAAACCCATCTTTAATACTCCTTGAGATATAAACCGAATAACATTATAACCTTCATAAAATTGTAAAGTGACCAATAAGTTATGAGCATGCTAGGGTATAAAGTGTAAAACTCAGCCCCTTTGTAGTTTAGACGCGTGGTTAGATAAAAAGAAATCGTATATGCATTGTTAGTCTAAAAACGCAACCCATACCTTTGATTTTATGTATGTTATTCGGCACCTAGGGATAGCCCTAAAAATCTACACTTTGGTTATTTCAAAAATAGGACATGTAAGGTTTAGTTCGCCCCTAGAATCACAAAATTTTGTCAAGTAAGTAGAAAGTTATAAGGCCTCAAAGTCGACGTGCAAAATTGTCGTTTCTGCCCTCTTTTGTAAGCAGCCAACGAGCCCATTTCCTTGAATTATTGTAGCGATTCTACTAACTAAAATGATGAACCAATTACTGTTATATAAAGCCTGAAGTATCAACTTTAAGCTAGAACAAAAACCACCCTCTTTCGTTGAATAACCTGCTCACAAAACGCGTATACTTTTGGCTGGTTGTCACGAGTGTTGACAATCTGTCGAACACATGGTGTGGACTCAGTCAGGTCTGCCCAAAGTACACTGATATGTGTGAAAACATATATTTATTTTATATCAAAAATGGCCCTAAAAGGATAAAATTGTGCATAAAATGCTTGTATATTGCTTGTTTTGTCTTTGTGATTGTGTAGGTACGGATAGTGCAAATAACACAAGAAAACGGTCAAAACTGGACAAACACGAACACGAGAACGAAAAGAGTACAAAAGAGCCAAAAGTTTCTACACAAAGGTCAACATTAGTCAACAACAAGAAGACAAAAACCCTCAAAATCCCAAATAAGCCCTTAATGTTAAATCAATTCTCATCAAAAGTCCCTAAACCCTAACACCGTTATCTCTTTTACACTTAGGAGATAACGGTCATTAAATCTCTTATAAAACCAAAACCATAAACCTATATCATCCGGCCCATTTCTTCTTATAAAAGCCCAACCCAGGTCAACAACCCAAAACCCCGAGTCAAACCCCCTAACTAACAGTTAAAAAGGGCGCGTAATTCCTTTTACTGTTCATCATCGTCTCGACGAGTTACCCATAAAAAACAAAGGAGTAATTGAAATTGACAGCAGGGATAGAAGATTCAAGTACTATGTGCCATCTCAGCTAAGGAGAACATCATTCAAAGCCTCCCATTGGTTGAATCCCTCAAGGAAGGCCACGCGTGTATCCAAAGAAACACACCAATGATTGGGTTTTTAAACTAAATCTAGTGCAAAAGAAACACACAAGGTCTGACACACGGAATGCCACATTGGCAATCCGTGTGCTCATCATATCAATCCAACGGACCATAAATGAGATCAAAGGATTAAGGGCTAAGATCATGGATAAGAGGAGCAGGCTATACTCCTAGAAGCTTTACTCCAAGGCTATAAATAGAGAGCAAGCCTCACACATACAGGATCTCCTTTTTCCCGTTTTTTAGTTGTTAGTAGTTTAAGAAAAAATTTCATTTTCATGTAACTTGCTCTTGTAATTTTCAATTTCAAGTTTTGTAATCTGTTTTAAATCAATGAAATAGTAGTTTACCTTATTAAATCTGTTTTTGCTTGTTTTACTCTTAAAATTCTAAAAGTTCTTATCCACTTTTCTATATGCTCTCATACTGTTACATAAGCTCTAATAAGCTCATCTCAGCTCTCTAAGTCTCTAAGCTTAGATTGAGCTCAAGTTAATCATTAATCTAGTTAAACAATCAAAATCAGCTTAATACCTATGCTTAATAAGGATTTTAGTTTGCTGGATGCAATAAGCATACTCTGGAAAGAGCATAAGGACTTTACATAGCTTATCCTTGTGATAAGCTAGAGCATTGTTGATAGCTCTTTGACGCAAATAAAGCCTTTGTTTAGCTAATCCTTCTGTACTTCTCATTTATCTTTTTTGTCCTTAATTTCATAGTTTAAATCTGCTTATTTACTTGCTTATTTGTGCTTCTAATTGTTTTTTATATCTTATTAGTTAAGTTTGATTATCTGTTTTTAAGTTTTATAGTCTAGATCATAGTTTTCATGATTTTGTCTCATAAATCATTAAAAATCCAAAAAAATTAGCATTAGTTAGTTCTGCTTATTCAGTTGCTAAAATCTGCTAACATCTGGTATTTGATACTTGTTCACTAGATCTCTTTTTCATAAGCTCAAATGAATTTTGATAGAAATAAGGGGGTGTTTGGCATAGCAGTACTAACCACAAGTGAGTACTGTTAGTGGCCATTTGGTCTTTGGATTTTGGTTTTAATCCTTCATCTAAGTCTGATTATGCTGGATTTATAAGCTGGGTTAGAGTTAATTGAGTTTTCATATGTTAGATTAATAAAAGCCCAAGTCTGTTAAGCCTCATTTGCATAACTTAGTTTTAATTGATCCTGGTAATTGTAGTGTCTTTATTTGCTCTTAGTTGTGTTTTTAATGAGTGTTAGAATTAGTATTTTAAGTCTGCATCAAAGGTTTTAAGTTTTTTTTCATACTGCATCAGCAGTTTTAGATGACAAATTACCATTTTCAACGTAAATTTTCAGAGGGTAAAAGTTATTCTTAGGTTTTGAAATTTAGAATACAAGTAGATCTAGGGTAGTGGTTAATCTATTTCAAATTAGTTTTCAAAAATAGGTTCATTAGCATATATGTTTTTAGCCTTAAAATAAGCTTTTTATCTTTTCAATTTCAGAAACCATACTTAGATAAAACTAAGTGTTCTTAGTGTTTAAGCTGTTTTAAACAAGCCTTTTCATTAAGACACCTGAATTCAAATGGTTTTAAAAAGTATATTTCTACGTATATTTTAGGTGTACTTTTAGGGTAATGAGCCAAACAGTCCATAACGGATCCTTTAGCCTTATTGAATAAATAAGCTCAAGGGCCTTATAGGGGCAGTTAGGTTAACATTTTCCATCAAAAGTGCTTAATTTCCTTCTTTTTAGCTTATCTGCTTATTGTGCTTGCTTATTTTTGTTCTTAAATGCTTATTAGATGTGGTTGAGTATCTGCCTTTGCTTATTTCTTATTTAATTGTGCTTATCTACCTTTTTTTTAGCTAAGCAGACTTAAGTGTTTAACTGGCAGTACTAACTTAAAAGTTAGTAATGCTGAGTTCACAAGCTAATTCTAGGCTTATTTGCTTGCTTATTTTTGTTATTTGTTGCTTATTTAGAGTAGCTTATTGTCATTCTTTATTATTATTTTGTATTTTTAATTATTTTGTTTTTTGTTTTAGCTATATTTATCATTATTTATTGCTTATTTCTCCACTTAAAATGCAACAGTATATTTTTTAGAACCTAGAGTAATTTAGCTTATTTCTGTCTTACTTAGCTTATTTCTGTGCTTATTTTAGGTTTATAAAAAAAAGTTGTTTTACAAAAGTTGCTTATTTTTAAAAGTTTTAAAAGTTATAAAAAAATGGAAAAAATTAAAACATTTGGGAAAGTGAGAAGCCCCGGGTGAGCAAGACTCGAACCCGGGACCTCTACCACCTTCACCAAGCGTTTTAACACCCACACCCTTAACCATTGTGCTATAATAGCTCATCAGGTATTCCTTTGCATAATCTATCTTTTATATACATTTTGAGCTCTTTTAGTTAATAAGTTGTTTTAGCTTATTTCGTAGCTTATTTGATAAGCTGTGTCTCCGAGATTATTTTTCCTAGGTCCCTCTTAGTTCAAGCTACTTTTATAATTTTTTCAGTATTTTTATAATTAGTCTAGTATTTTTAAACTTTTATTTTTATTAAAAAATTTAAAAATTCATAAAAAATAGAAAAATAATCAAAAAAATATAATTATTTTTTAAAAAATTTTCTTTTATCATATAGTTTCTAGGAAAATTAATTTTGTTTCCGTAGGGTCAAAATTGCAAAATTTCGATTTTTAAAGAACGGATTCATTCCCGTTCATGTTTTTCGTGTTTTTAAGCTCAATTCAACTCCGTTTTTAATTCTAGTTTTCTTTAAACTTACTTTTTAGTCAATTAGAATCTATTAAAAGTGAAAAATTCATTTTAGGTTTAATTTTGGAAATTTAAGGTTTTTAGTCACAGTTTAGGGTTTCCGTTTTATGATTTTAGCTAAAAATTTATTTTCCCTTAAGTAAATTTTAAGTTTTTGCCTTAATTTTCTCGTAGTTTTAGATAACCAATATCAATCTTATCCCATTCAAGCATCGATTCTCAAAACGACTCTCGACTTTCAATTGCTTTCCTCATCGGGGATAACGACCCGGGAATCATACTTCCGGATTATTATAACTGAGATCTTTTGATTCCTACCTTTCTTTTTATATATTTATAAGTATATTATATATATATTTACTATATATTAAAGAGTGTAGTCAGAAGTGATCAAGTTTTTGGCGCCGCTGTCGGGGAGGATTGTCCTACTATTGATGTGAAGCCGTTTGAAAATTTTTGTTTGAAGATCCTTCCAAGAGAAGTTATTTTGTTTATTTTCATATAAAAAATACAAAAATATTTTTCATTTTCTTTTATTAGTATAATTAAAATATAAAACCAAAAATCTAAAAAAAAAGAAAAACCAAAAACATAAAAACATTTTCCATAAAAAAAAATAATTTCATCAAGTTGGTAAAAGAACACCAACAAATAATACTTTCAATTGAAGTATTATCCATCAATAAGTTCCCGAACCAAAGATCAAAAACTTGCCTTTTGTGTCTCTTGCGACGTACGACTCACCTTTAAAAGTTAATTCTTTTAGAGAGTTACCGAGAACAATTAGATTAATTAGGTTTAATGTCTTATCTTAAAGTTGTCTTATTTCGTTGTCCGTTATTAAAATAAATTGTGAATTCATTTTTGATAAACCAAAAAGAACAAAAAAAAATTAGTGTAAATTTTCTTTTTATATTTTAGTGCATGCGCACTCGTTCTCAATCCCGTAATCTTAACCGTCAACAACAACAAGCCCCACCGGCTTTTGTTGAACCATTTAATCTTGAAGAACCAATTGAAAATCCAGCTCCTCCCGTAGTTACGATGGACGATAATCGTACTATGGCTCAATTGCTCGAAGCACCCACCGAGGGTTACGAGGATGCCATCGTTGTGCCCGAGATCACCGCGGACAACTTTGAGCTTAAGCACGGTTTGCTTACCCTCGTTCAAAACAAGCAATTCTTTGGACATGACAAAGAAGACCCTCATGCTCACATCCGTTATTTCAACAAGATCACTTCTACGATGAAGTTCCCGAACGTCCCGAGTACGTCGGTAAAGCTTATGCTTTTCCCATTTTCCCTCGAGGGGGCCGCCCGGATTTGGCTTGAGAAAGAACCCCCTCGATCGATTCTAACATGGGATGATCTTGTTTCGAAATTCATCAACAAATTTTTCCCTCCTTCTAAAACAACAAATCTTCGAAATGAAATCACGAGATTTCAACAAAGATTTGATGAGACGTTTTATGAGGCATGGGACCGATTCAACGATCTTCTTCGGGCATGTCCACATCATGGATTTTCAGAATTGCATCAACTCGATACATTCTACAATGCCTTGAACTCTAATGATCAAGATTCGTTAAATTCCGCCGCGGGTGGTAACTTTTTGGATAAAATGCCTCGTGATTGCCTAAGAATCATTGAAAGCAAATCCAAAGTTCGTAATTCACGTAACAAACCGGTTGTTGCAAAAGTGAGTTCGAGCTCTTCTACCCCCGGTATTTCTCCCGATGTTGCTGAATTGAAAGATATGGTGAAAGCTTTACTTCTTGATAAGAAATCCCAAGCTCCCACTCCCGTGAAAGCGGTCGAGGAAAGTTGTGTTACTTGTGGTGGTGCTCATTCGTACCGAAATTGTCCCGCCACCAATGGCAACGTTTATCGTGACAATATTCAAGAGTACGTCTCTCAAGCCGCCGCAGCTAACTACAACCAAGGAAATACCGGTTATCGAGCCCCGATTGCTAATCAAATTCGACCTCCCGGTTTTCCTCCCGTTCAAAACAATCAAGGAACTAATCAAAACCGTTACAACCAAGGAAATAATTTCAACCAAAATCGGGGAAACAATTACAACCAAAGACAAATTTATCAACCCCCGGTAAATCAACCTCCAGTTCACCAAGCTCCACCTTACCAAGCTCCGGCTCCTCAAACACAAGGTGTGACAAAGACCGATTTTGAAAGCTACGTCAAAGCCAATGATGCGGTTATGAGAAACATGCAAGACCAAAATCAAAACTTGCAAAATCAAATGACCAATTTAACGGACATGCTTTCCAAATTCATAAATGCCAATACCGCTTCATCTTCGGGTACGGGTTCTCTCCCGAGTAACACCGTTACTAACCCGAAGGAAGACTTGAAGGGTATTACTACCCGAAGCGGTGTTGCTTATCAAGGACCCACGATTCGTACTACTTCCTCTTCTTCTCAAGTAGTGGAGCGTGAAACCAAGGTCACAAAGGACACGGTGCTTCCTACTAATAACGGAAGTACCAAAGACGTCCAACCTCTAGTTGTCCAAGATCAAACTCATGTACCAAATTCTGAGCCCGTTGTTACTCCCGTGCATAACTTGAAACCAACAATTCCGTATCCTTCGAGGCGTAATGATGAAAGGGTGAAGATTAAGAAAATCTTAGATAAAACCCTAATTTAACCTAAAACATGTGATACTTAAACCATAGGTTAACATACTTTTAATATTCACTTTTCCATTGATATATATGACCATATGACATAAGGAATAAGTAAATAGATTAATAATCATAATAATAATCATTTTACATTAATTTTGTGAAAAGTCATTAGTGGGGATTTAGCCATATTTAACATATTACACATAAAATAATGATAATAAAAAGTATGAAGGAATTGGAGGACCTTAGAGGATGATTGTACTAAGGATGAGAAATGTAATGCTAAACCCGCTGTTCGTTTAGACTTGCTAAAACCCAAGCTTTCAAGCTTAAGTAATACCATAGATTAGGTTTGAAAACCTGTGAATTTCCCTTTTTCTTCCTTATACTTGCAAATGAGGATCAATGCTTGGGAAAACACTTTAGTATGCTCTTAGGATTGATGTGTAAAGGGTTGTATAGATTGTAGAAAAATTTTGTATGGTTTGATTATATGAGCTATTTGAGCCGTGGGTTTTGGAGCATAGAAAAGAGAAAGAAAATAAAATTTGTAAGTATAAAAGAGTTTATGTAAAGTTACTTATGCATGCATGTGTATTTGTATAGTGCAAATATCTTCTAGGCCTAACATGGTTACTTTCGTAACCCCTTGCACAAGGTTAAGAAGTCGCAAGTAGACCTGGTGTAAGAGTTTGTTTCCTAGTATTTCTTAAATATCTAGATATTATGGGACACGAAGTTTGCTAAAACTTGGTCCTATTCTCAAAATTTCGGCACGTGATAGAATACTATGTGATGTTATTTTGATTGATTTTGGCGTATTGGGTATAATCTTGGGTATTCCGTTTAGGGCGGTATAGTTAGGTTTTGGAACTTCCAGGGAAAGCCTTAAATGCATTTTATGTGAAAACGTAAGCATTTTCCGTAAGCCTCAATAAAAATATGATGAACAAAGTTAATAATTATACTCTTAAATAATCATATAAGACACTTGTTAGATATAACAACTTTTAATTGTTTTCAATGCCCGTTTACATTGTATGTCATTTTTAGTTGTATGCGATTTAGCTTAACGATTATGATTTAAAAAGCAAACGGGTAAACCCTAAACATAATTAGTGGATTAAATAATGTCATACAATGACCTAAAACACGATGTGTTATACATGGGACCGATTCAATGATCTTCTTCGGGCATGCCCACATCATGGATTTTCGAAGTTACATCAACTCGATACTTTCTATAATGTCTTGAACTCTAATGATCAAGTTTCATTGAATTCCGCGGTCCTTGCGGTTAGTTGTGGTAACTTTTTGGATTAAAATTGCCCATGATTTACCTAAGGAATCATTGAGAGCAATCCAAAGTTGTAAGTTCACTGTAATACAAACCGGTTGTTGCCAAAGTGAGTACGAGCAGTTCTACCCCTCGGTATTTCTCCCGATGTTGCCGAACTTAAAGATATGGTGAAAGCTTTACTTCTCGATAAGAAAAACCAAACCCAAGCTCCCGCTCCCGTGAAAGCGGTCGAGGAAAGTTGTGTTACTTGTGGTGGTACTCATTCATCTTACGAAATTGTCTCGCACCGATGGCGCAACATTTATCGTGGACATATTACATAGAATATATTTCCGTAAAACCGCCGCAGCTAATTTTCAATCAAGGAAATACCGGTCTTGACCGAGCCTCGACTGCTAATAAAAATTCGACCCTCCGTCAAAACCAAGGGAAAATAACCAAAACGGAGTACAACAAAAACCGGGGGAATAATTAAACCAAAGCAAATTATTCGAATGCCGATTATCAACCCACCGGTTCCGCCAAGTCACACCCTACCAAGCTCGGACTCCGCTCAAACCAAGGGTGTGACACAAGAAGTATTTTAAAAGCTACGTCAATGCTGACTGTTCGGTTATGAGAACCAGGCAAGACCAAAATCAAAACTTGCAGAAAATCCAATATGCCAATATTTAAACAAGACACGGCTTTCTAAATTCGTGAATTCCAATCCGCTTCGTACCGGTCGAGGCGCGCTGGGACTACTCGCCTAGTAATTTACTGCATTACTAACCCGAAAGGTAGATTTTGAAAGGTTATTACACCCGAAGCGGTGTTGCTTATCAAGGAACCGACACTGATTCCTTACTACTATTTCTTTCTCCTTTAGTAGTGGAACGTGGAAACCGAGGTGACAAGGGACACAGGTGCCTCTTTATAATAACAGAAGCACAAAGATGTCAACCTTCCGGTTAGTCCAAGTTCAACCGCAAATACCAATTCTGAAGCCGTTGTTGATCCCGTTAGATTGCTCCGGATGCCTATTGAAACCGTCAATCCATATCCTTTAAGACGTATGATAAAAAAGGAGTCGTGAAAAAGCTATACGATCAAAGAGAAGATTTATACGAAATCTTTAAAGATTATGATTTTGAAAATTAGCCTGTTACGGAATGACATTGATTCTTATGCCAAATTGCTGCCATCGATCTTAAAGCCTTAATTAGAAATAAAGAAAAATTAAGTGAAATGGCTAGAACTCCTTTGAATGAGCATTGCTCGGCGGTTATCCTCAACAAGTTACCTAAAAAACTTGGAGACCCCGGTAAATTTCTCATACCGTGTGATTTTCCCATAATAGATGAATGCTTAGCCTTGGCCGATCTTGGCGCTAGCATAAATCTCATACCATTATCCGTGTGCGAAAAACTATCTCTTTCGGAGCTCACTCCTACGTGTATGACTCTTGAATTTGCGGACTGTTCGATTACCCAACCGATCATTATCGCTGAAGATGTCTACCTTAAAGTAGGAAAGTTCAAATTCCCGATCGACTTTGATGCCGATCCTCGAGTACCTATTCTCGGGAGATCCTTCTTAAAGACCGGACGTGCTTTGATTGATGTGTACAAAGGAGAATTAACTCTTCGTGTCAGAAAAGAAGCCGTAACATTCAATCTTGACCAAACTTCGAGATACTCCTCTAATTACGATCATGTGACGGTTAACCGAATCGACGTCATTGAAATGGCTGGAAGAGTATTCTCAGAAGTTCTTAAGATTCTCGCTGTGATTCACAGAGTGGCAATCTATCTTAATATGTCTTCCGATCGTTTCTACCTCCTCTCCGACTCTCACTCCCTTCGGGGATAGTGATTTTCTTCTCGAGGAAGTCGATGCTTTCCTCGCTCTTGAAGATGATCCAACTTTATCGGAAGTTGATGACTCTTACTATGACCCGGAAGGGGATATTCTTCTTCTTAAATCATTTCTCAATGATGATCCATCATTACCCCCTCCCACTCAAGGAAACTATTTACCTGGAATCGAAAAGAACTCAAAGTTTGTAAAGCTAAGAATGATAAATCTTCAATTGATGAACCTCCCGAAGTCGAACTCAAGGACTTACCTCCTCATCTCGAATACGCATTTTTAGAGGGTGACAACAAGTTGCCCATCATAATTGCTAAAGACTTGAGTATCGTGGAAAATGCGCCTTCTCATAATGGTTTGAAGTCACACAAAGGAGCTTCGCTTGGAAACTCCTCTGACATCCTAGGGTATTAACCCGAAAATTTTATACTCACAGATTCTGATGAAGAGGACTACAAACGGCGGTTCAACACCAAGACCGGTGAATCTAAAAATCCACAGATGTCATCAAAAGGTGGTGAAAAACTTCTTGTACGCCGGATTTTTTTTACCCGATCTCGGATTGTCCTTGGGATAAGGCTCATACATTGCGTACCAAAAAAAGGTGGTTTTACCGTTGTTTGAAAATGAATGGAAAATGAGTTAATTGACTCGATTGGTTATGGGATGGCTGTTGTATGCATTGACTACCGAAAGTTAAATAAAAGTCACCCGTAAAGACCAACTTTCCACTAGCGTTTTAGGGATCGCATACTCGAGGCGGGAGGAAACGGTTACTATTGTCGATCGACCTCATGATCAAGAAAAGCAAACATTCACGTGTCCTTACGAACGTTCGCATATCGTGACTTGCCTTTTGGCTTATGCAACTGCCGCGGTTACGTTCCAAAGGTGTTATGATGGCTATCTTTCATGAATCTCGACCGAAAAAAATGCTTTAGAAGTCATCATGGACGACTTTTTGGTCTTTGGAATTCATTCGAAAATTGCCTCTTGTGTGTGATCAGATGCTTCAAAGGTCGTGGAGACACCATCTTTTGTCTTAATTAGGAAAAAAGGTCTTTTATGGTTAAGGAAGGCATTGTTCCTTGACATAAGATTTCGATAATAAGGATTGAGGTTGATAAAGCCAAAGTCAATGTGATTGCTAAGTTTACCTCTTCCAACACGTTAAGGGTTGTTCGGAGTTTTTCGGTCATGCCGCGTTTTACCGACGATTATCAGGTTTTTTCTCATATTTACCGACCGAAGACTCAGCTCCTGGAGAAAAAATACTCGTTTCATCTTTTCTTTCCAATGAATGTATTCAAGCTTTTGAAATGTTAAAGAAAAAACTTACTGAAGATCCAATCTTGATTGCCTCCGACTAGGACCTACCCTTTGAGCTTATGTGCGATGCAAGCGACTTTGCCATAGGTTCAGTCATGGGGCAACATCATGAAAAAAACACTTAGGCCTAACATTATGCTAGTAAAACATGAACGAGGACGGAATCACATTACACCACGCGAGGAAAGACTATGTTAGCCGTTGTGTATGCCTTTGAAAAATTCGATTCTGACCTCATCTGAACAAAAGTAGGTGTATACGGATCACTCCGCCCTAAAATATCTCCTATGCTAACAACGTTTTCAAGGCGAGATTGCTCCAGTGGGATTTTCCTCCTTCAAGAGTTTACATTCAATAAGTTAATTGACACAAAAGGAGCCGAGAATCTCGCGGTTGCCGATCATCTTTCTGATTAGAAAATCCGTATGAAAATTGTAGCTGACCACAAAAGGAGGTAATGAAAGTTTCCTCTCGAGACACTTAATATGGTGACTTCTCGTGGTGACTCAAGTACCCCGTGGTTTGCGATTATGCCAAGATTACCACGCTAGGTATTTCATTTGTAAAGGGATGTGTCCCGCAAAATAACAAGTTTTCAAGGGGGGGGGGAATGTTAACACTATCTTTTGGGGATGACCCTTTTGATTCAAAATATGTGCGGATCAAATGATCCGGCGGTGTGTTGCAGGCCAAGAAGTTGTTGACATCCTCACAGCTTGCCATAGTGGACCCACCGAGGGACATTACGGTGCCAACTACACCGCCAAAAAGGTTTTTGACTCAGGATTTTATTGGCCCATGATTTACCGAGATGCCCATGACTTGGTCACCCGATGTGACACTTGTCAGCGTCAAGGAAAAATTTCGCAACGTGATGAAATGCCTCAAAATTCCATCCAAGTTTGCGAAATCTTTGACGTGTGGGGCATCGATTTCATGGGGCCGTTCCCGTCTTCACGAGGGAACAAATATATACTCGTGGCCGTCGACTACTTGTCAAAATGGGTTGAAGCGAAAGCGCTCCCCACCAACGACGCCCGAGTTGTTTGCAAATTTCTTAAATCTCTCTTCGCCCGATTCGGTGCCCCTCGTGCTATCATAAGTGATCGCGGAACCCATTTTTGCAATGACCAGTTTGCAAAGGTCATGCTTAAATACGGAGTTACTCACCGTCTCTCCACCGCGTATCACCCACAAACAAGTGGGCAAGTTGAGGTATCCAATCGTGGCTTGAAACGAATTCTTGAAAGGACCGTAGGCGAGAACCGTGCCTCTTGGTCGGATAAATTAGATGACGCACTTTGGGCCTTCCGTACCGCTTACAAAACACCCATCGGGTGTACCCCATACAAGCTCGTGTACGGAAAGGCATGTCATCTACCGATCAAGCTCAAGCACAAAGCCTACTAGGCCTTGAAGCATGCAAACTTTGACCTTTCAACCGCGGGTGATCACCGAAAAGTTCAACTCAATGAACTAAATGAACTTCGTGATCAAGCCTATGAGAACTCTTTGATCTATAAAGAGAAAACAAAGAGGATCCATGACTCAAAGATCAAAAACCGCGTTTTCAACGTCGGTGATCAAGTCCTCCTCTTTAACTCTTGATTGAAGATGTTCTCGGGCAAGTTAAAATCTCGTTGGTCTGGACCATTCACCATTACCCATGTCTTTCCATATTGCACCGTCGAGTTATCTCAAAACTCCAGGCTAAACTTCAAGGTGAACGGTCACAGAATTAAGCACTACTTTAGAGGGGACATACCACAATTGGTTGTCTCGGATCTCCAAACCTTCCCCAAGGATAAATGAATTCGAGGATTGGGTCAAGCTTAGTGACCCTAAACAAGCGCTTCGTGGGAGGCAACCCATGCTTATCCGTAGTTATATTATGTAGTAATGAATAAGTGTTTTTTGTTGTGAGAGGTGTGCCTCTTTCCTTTCTCGTTTGCTTGTGTTTATGATTGTCCAGGATTGTCCCGGATTTTTGAAGCCTCTCGTGCTCGTGGTTTTGTCCTTCGATCACTCGAGCTTCAAATCCTCAGCTTCATTTGGGAAATCCAATATCCTAATCTTATCGACTAACGTTTATCTTTAAGCATACTTAATAAACGGCTTAGGATTTACGTAGAGACCCTTCTTAAAACATTGAGGACAATGTTTAATTCTAGTATGGGGGGATCTATCGATTTGATTGTGCCTGCAGCCGTTGTTTTCACGTAATCCCGTTTTTACCACCAAAATTTCAAAAAAAAAATGAAAAAATTTAAAAATTTTCAAAAATAAAATAAGTGTTTTGTCACAATTTTGACTTTCCTGCTGGGTAGAATAAGAATAAATTTTGACCCGATCGAGCGTGTTGAGCTCTAGCTTGTTCCTTAACGTTTAGGCTAAGCGTTCGCGAAAATTCACGAAGAACGAAAAATGATAGTGTTAAGCAGTGTTGCAAAAATCGGCCTAGGCGGCCGATAATAGGTCATTAAACGCCTTGATTTTTACTAATCGGCCTAACAAATCGGCCTGGTAAAAAATCGGTTAAAAATCGGTCAAAAATCATATTAATCGGTCAAAATCGGAAAAAATCAGAATAAATAATAAAAAAATCGGACCACTTGAAATATTTGAAGTTTTGAAGTTTGAAATAATATGCTTATCTTATACATATTATATCTAAAATTATAATTTTGTATATAAAAAATCCAATCCGATTAATCCCCGCATAACAGATTAATCGCTAGGCGCTACCCGACCGCTCCGGGAGCGCCTAGCGATTTTTGCAACCTTGGTGTTAAGTATGAGTGGGATGCTAAACAAAGATTATTTGGAAATCTTAAGAGCTCATGTTATGTAATTTGTCGCTTTTTCTCCCATAAGCTTCTAACGGAGATTAATAATACGTGCTATTTTTGGAGATTAAACCTAAATCAACAATTTTTATGTAGTTAATAGCAAAAATTTTAGTCTTAGTTCAAATTTATACTTAAATTTTTTAAAAAGAAGTCTTCTCTATGTAAAAATAATAAAAAATATATATATATAATAAATATAAACTGTGGACTCATAAAAGTTTGTTGTATGTTGCCGATATAATCGATTTCAGCCTTCCTAAAGAAAGCCTATTATAGTAAGAAATAAATTCCTTAAAAGACTGATAAAAGTTTGTTGTATCTTGCAGGCTTCACAACCGATGCTTGAAGCCTTCCTAAAAGGTCAAGGAAATCACACGAGGTCGAAATAAACTTCCTGGACAGGGTTGGACTACGGCAACATTTACCGATGTGGGTAGTTGTTTTTTAAAGGACTGAGAGTTTAATAATGATACAGCCATCTAAAATGGTCGAGGGTTACAAATTGCATCAATATTATGTTTAATGGTAAGTGTGAATTAATATATAGATCTCTTTTTGTTAAATTTTAAATATACTTTTGAAACTTTGCCTATTACTATTTTAAGTTTTTAAAAATAAGCTATGTGGTATAACGGGGGAAACCTGAGGGTTTTTGAAAACCCTTAAGGTCCGAGAGTCACGATACTAGTCTTCTGTGGGGTGTCCAATAGCTGGTAACTTAGCCGCAAGGTTGGATGTGCCGAGACGGAAAGTCGCTACATGGATGATCTTGCCTTAAACTCATTTATTCTGGGTAGGAATGTGAAGCATAGAATTTGTAAAACGTTTTGATCCTGGTTGAAATTCAAATCTGACACTTCACCTAAGATATAATAATTGGCGGGGAGTGAAAAGTTTCACTAGTTACAAATATGAGTGTGTTGCCTCTTAAATGATATTTAAACTGTGATTGCGTTTTTTTTAAGCTTGTTTGGAGCAAGTGAAAAGTCTGGGAACGATGAACTTATCCTTTTTAGGGCATTCTCGGATCGAAATGCATCTTGTTCTATGATCCCTAACGGTTATAAAAATAACGAAAGTCAAATAAATTAGTTAGTTGCTAAAAAAATAAAAAAATAATATATATAATGAGAAATGGGAAAAATACAAAAATATTAGTGGTAATAAGTGTATATCATTTAAAAATGGTAAAAACGGGGCTTCTCTAAACTCTTGATTCTTTAATTCCCCTTGATGAACACTTAACTACTTTTCAATGTAATTAGTCGAGGGGAATCAAGATTCTTAGTTTTCTAAGTGCTTACTTATAGCATTACGTGAGGACACGACAATAGTTTAGTATGGGGGATTTTGGTATGTGTTTAATTACACATACCTCTTGGGACCATAAAACGGACCTTAAATGACTAAAAAAACGTACCTGAAAAAATATATTGTATTTGTATGTTGTGCATTTGTTTTATGCAGGTAATGGATATCCAAGAAAAGGACAAAAATCGAAGCCAAAACGACAAAACCGAGCACGAGAACAGAAAGAGCGTAAAGAGAAGTTAAAATCGAAGCCAAAGTCAAAAAGTCAAAGTCAACAAAGTCAAGTCAAAGTCAACCCCGGGAAGTGGATTCGGAAATAGCATCGAAAACCGAACCCGAAAACCTAAACCACCTAGTGGGCCCGGGTTAGTGCACTTATAACACCCTGTGTTTTCAAGTCTTTGACGACGTCAATTAATCGTATATTTCATTTTTTAGTATTGTACGCGTTTGCTGGTAATTTCATGAATTAAGTTTAAATCGCGTAAGCTAAAAAATATAGTTAAATGTAACGGGCATCAAAACATTTAAAAATGTTTACATCATTCAAGGAGTTATATAATTATTTTGAGAATATTTATTAACTTTGTTTTATTTTATTTTTAATCGGATACGTAAAGTGTATTCGTTCGCGATAAAATTGCGTTTAGGCAACCTCCCGGGGAATACAAAAAAACTTTCCTTACGCTTCAACAAATACCCACTTTTATACCCAATGCATAAAAATTACATAAATAAAACATGTATATCTTTGTTCCACCGAAATTCATGCACTATATACAAATATATACATAGAAAATAAGATAAGACTTTCAAATTGGTCAAATTCATGCCATACCTCATCATGCAACACCATTTCCCCACCTTACCTTGACAATGCAATTGCCAATGACCATTCTTTGAACAATGCTTGGACTTTTGACCATACCTTTACATCTTATATATTACACATAACTAGCAACTAACACATACATCACCAACACTTACGCAAATCCAAAGCCAAAAGACTTTCCTCTTTTGCTCCATCCTTGGCCACGGCAAACTTACACCCCTTTAACAAATCCATACAAAATTTTCTACAACCCTTACACTTCTATATACACATATCCTACACGTTTATGTTCTAAGGCATTTGCATGCATTGGTTAACCTTTCCAAGTTATAATCAAGAAAACGGAAGCTTAGGTTTAGTGGAAGGAAGAAAGGGGTTTATAAAGTGCAAGTTTGGTTTTTGTGGCTAAACAGGGTTTAGTACTTGTTCATCTCACCCCCATTTTCATTTTTTTTTTTTCCTTCTTATGGTCCATTTGTAAACTCTTTATGTTAGCTATAACTTTCATTATTATGCATATGATATTTCTATTTAGCTTATATCACCATTTAGGTTTTAATCATGAAAATAAAGTTTTCACTTGAAATGATCATTTTACACACTTATATATAAGTTGTGTTATAACTTACATCATGTTAAAAAGGATGAGAAAATGTTGTATCATATTGTTTTGGTGTAAACATGATTATGAGTAAATTAGGGTTTATAATACTTCATAATATGTTTCAAGAGAAAGTAATACAAAAGATATGTTAATATTGATTATGGACTTTCAATCATGTTAATATAACACTAAAATAAGGTCATATGGAAATAAATACACTTGTACACACTTGGTTATGTGTAAAAATGATTATTTACAAAACTAGTAAAATTAGAGATTTCTTAAGTAAAGTTATGATCTTAAGTATTATCATGAATTAATTAACCTTGGTAACTTGGACACTTAAGGACTATTATGGACAAAGGACACATCATATATGTATGATTTATAAAATATATGATATATGAGACTTGTGGTAAAATACAAAAGTAATAAAGTATAAAGAAAAGATCATAAATGAATTCAACAAACCCAAGCAAACATTCTGTCCCAAATTCGAATTTTTACATACTTATTTTATATTTTTATAAGATAATACATTTCACGACGATTCCGAAAAAGTAAGAAACTTGTTAAACGGATTAATAACGAAAAAGTTTCCGTTAAAAAACGGTTATTCGTTAATAAACGAGTGTAAAGGAATTTTTATAAAAACATTTTTATAAAATTTATAAAAAGCAAGGGTTGGTATTTTTAACAATAAATACATATTTTAGGGTTACAAATATGATTAAGAATGTCAATTTTCAATTAATAACGAAGAGGTATGAATTTCGCGAATGTTTACTGACAATTAATAATTTTATAAACTATTTTTATAAAGGGACTATTCATGACGAAAGTTATAGTTTTGTAAAACCTAATAAAATATAGAACTTTCAAATACGATAACGTCCGCCGAAAGAATCGTTAAAAAAAGGAGCTATAACGAATGTAAAATAACGACATTCGGGTTTTTTTACCGACGACGAATCGATTCTTTATAAACTCACGTCTGATGTGAACAGTAAGAGGTTTATGTTCACAGTTAGGTCCGAAATTCACAAATGTCAATTCTATGATTAAAAACACGTCTTAATCGAAAAATCATGGACCATAAAGAAACGCCGAGACGGGCTTAAAACGCGGGAAAGTTCACGCCAGTTTTACTAAACGGTAATTATAAACGTTTTAACTTATTAAACACAATTTTACCAAAACCATTAGTTGGTGATTGAGCTATATAGAAATATTATGTGGTTATCAAAGTACTATATTACTAGGGAGTTTCATAATGAGGCCTCTTCGGATGGCGTTTCGAAGGAGTTGTTGGATTACGGATTAAAGTGTTCCTAACTCCTCGAACGTCATGTCATGACTCTTTAATTATGTAGCCCGATAAAAACGATAAGTACCGATGTAAAATCTATTTGATTATATTTAATGTTGTTAGATTAATACTCAGGTTACTTATACGACCGATGGATAATTTAGGTTTTGCATTCGATCTTTTACGTGAAGCATTATCTGCGGCTATTTGGATTATCAGAACCAAGGTGAGTTCATAGCCCACGTTTTTACATGCTTTTGTTTTTACAAAGTTTTTGGGGTGGAAAAACAGGCAATGTTTTAACAACTGGACACAAGTGGTTAAGTTTTATATTAGATTAACATGTTGCCTATGTAGCGAAACCCAACGAGCCCATTATCATGAACTGTTTAATTACTTTGAGCGCGGACGAATGTTATAAATAGATCTATTGGGTTTGACAACCCCGTTCGGGTGATTAGCTATCACTAGTGAAACGAACGTATACCATGTCGAATATAGGATGTTGCGGGTTAGAACATCACCACGGGCAATGTAGGCCATTAATTTGGTATTCATACACGTCAAGCTTCAGTGTCATGAGCTTAGAGCAACGTAATTACATTTATATGATGTCTGCATCTGTTGCATTATCATACACTTGGGAAATCTTGTGGTCCTACAATATATGATTTATCAAACCTATGAATTCACCAACATTATTGTTGACGTTTTAAAGCAATGTTTTTCAGGGGATCAATAAGCACAAGGTGCGATGGATACATTGGTGGTTTTGATTTGGATGTCATGCATTAAAGATTTTGTCGCATTTCATTTTGTTATCTGTTATGGGCTAAAAATCTTTGTATTTTGATCAAGTGAACAAGTTAAGCTTCGGGCTTATGTAACAATTACTTTGTTAAATCCAATGTATCGTTTTCAAACGACTTTTTGGTCGTTCTATATATATCTTGTGTTATTGATCTGAGAAGTAACACGCCTTGTTCCGCTGCAACCCAATTTGGGGGTGTTACATATACTATTGACAAGATCAATGTTTCTCACCAAAAAAGTTGTAAATCATTGTGATTGTATAAAATAGGGTTATGAACTCACCTCAAGTGAATGGTTTGATTATATAAATCAAATATGTAAATCGTCTCGGGAAATTCGAATGCAACCTAATTAATTATAGGTCGTATGAGTATAATGTATTTAATATAAATACTACATCACAAGTTATAGAGTTACACCACCACCTAATAGTTTTTGTTTAATTTAAAAAGTCAAAACAATATTTAAATCGCATTTGTTAAATAAATGTCCACGTATATGTATCCGTAAAATAAAATATTATTTTTGTCTAACCATTGATTATTTGTTAATAATACATGATTTGATATTTTTATTAATTATATAATGATATTATATAATTAGCTTAATTGTTTTATAAAATAATATTTATAAAGTTAAAAACGTATATAAATATTATATAAATGTTACTACAATATTTCTTAACGTTTTTATAGCCCAAACGGACTCGAAAACACTCGTAAACCACTTTTTATATTTCTATCAGATTGTTACATTTTTATAAAAATTATAGAAAATTGTTTATAAAAAATTATTTAGTTTTTGTAATTTCTATTTATCCGAAATCTTTACAAACTCGTAACTCGCTCATTTTAACCACGTTTCGCTTGTTCTTTATATGTATGAAATCATGACGAGATAAACTATTTAAATAAAATACTCACTCATAACTCCTTCGTTTTAATTTCATTTTTAGAGTTCTTTATATGCACGGTTTTCTATTGAAATGATCTATCATAATAAAATATTTATAAAATTTTATCAGATTTGAAATAGTGTCATTTTTATAAAACTACTTTTTTATAAACACTTTTATATATTTAATTATCGTAAACTTGTAAAATTCATAACTTTTTCGTTATAGCTCCGGTTTTCAAGTTCTTTATATGCACGGAGTCCTCATGATAAGTAATATTTAAAACAGTAGGTTGTACATTTTATAAAAAATCAAATTTAAATAGTTTAATTAAAACAGTCCGCATATGTATATATAATTTATAAACTAGTTTTTATAAATTATTACTTGATTAATTTGTACAAGTCCTCTAAATTAATTTATACCATATGTCTTACATATTTTTGGCCCTCAAGTTCATGTCTATCATTCCTGTCCAAGTACAATGTCCTCATAATAATTTTTATATAAACTTTATAATAAACTTATTAACAATTAATTTATCCATAAACTTTATAAATTAAACCACACTTATATAAAGTATGTACTTGCATTTTAAACATCATTCACCATAGATAAATATATATTCAAATCATAAACAAGCTCATTATATTTTATAAATCCACAAAACAAACCCTAGGTGGTGATTAACAATTATAACATGATATAAAAAATGAAATTGAATCATAAGAAAGATTAGGATTTATGTAGACCTTAGAAGAGTGTAAGAAGATGAAGAACAAAAAATAAAACCCCAAATAGCCAACCCTAATCCGAAACTCTAATTAGAAAACCCTAATTTCTTGCTTGAACAAACCCTTGCTAAATCAATACCCAAGCTTTCAAACCACCTTGATATACCTTAGATATTATACCTAAGAACACTTGTATGCTTATAATCTTTGTAGAATAAAAACTATGAAAAAGATGGGAAGGGTAACCACAATGGGCAATGTACTATGTATATAAGTGCGGGAAATGCCAGAATGTGTTGACCACATGACCCAGGATTGTAGATACCTTCAGCTGCTAGGAATCGGCTGAATCTCACGCTGATATTGATGTTAAGATCTGCGAGACACTATCAATGAGTGAGTGTCCAATATGAAGTTCCAGAAACGTGTGATAAAAAGATCACACACATGCTAACGCCAGAGCTGAGATACAATCGGAAGTATTGAAAACACTTCCCGAAATAGTTCAAAAACAACAACACAACAAATCCAAGAGGCAAAATAGCCGGGCATGGCATACACTCTGATCGGTGATAAGAAACCATAAGGGGGATTCTAGACCCCTGAGCTCAAAGTGCAATTACCACCATGACGGTCCCGAGTGCTCCAAATTGCTATAAATGCAACAAATATGGTCACATCGCCCTGACTGTAGGGGTAAATGGGACATGCCAATTGCTGTTAACTACCAAAGGGTCACTGTGGCAAGTCAGTAAGGCTTTTTGCTATGAAATGTGAGGCATCAAGGGTCACTACAAAGGGATGCCCAGAGCGTAAAGACAAAAAGTCATAAAAAACCAACATAGAGGTACTAAAGAGCACATGGATTGGTTGCAATACCTTTAATAGAGGAGAAACCGATCAGACCCTAACACCATAAGGAATGAGATCAACGCTTAAAAGAGAAAGTGATTCTCCGCTTGCCTAATAAAATCCTAAGTTTGAAACTATCTTAGACTTATCTTCTTAGGAGTTCTCGTTGTATTTTCCCTTAAAATTACAGTTGTAACGATGAGTTCGAATATCTATCAAATTATCGTATTATGAGAATTTCGTCAATATTAACTTAGGTTCCTTATTTACTCTTTCAAACTACTCTCACGAATATCATGAAATTATAACGCTATTTTGACGAAAATGAGCAATGCATCGTTAGTCCTCAATTATACATGGCCTGATCAACTATGTATAATTCAGGAAGGTACCATGCCGTGCTAAGAGTAGTCACTCTAAAAACCTCTTAATGAACAATTTTTCATACTTATATCATTTTTGTGTGCGTATTCATAGAACGCGATATTACTTTTGCAATCGAATTAGTAACCATAATCAACTAGAGCAGACTTCACTCCGTCTACTATAAATTGCAATATCTTTATTCCAAATATAAGCCGATAAGCCAAGACACATTACTATTCGCCCTAAACAATTCGCAATCTAACTTGCTCGCCATTATGAGAATTTACTAATCACGCCATACAAAATCAACTTAATACCCTAGAACTTGGTATTTTCGATGCTATAATCGGTATGGGATGGTATGTCGTAAGTACCAGCGTCATTGTGTGAGCCGAGAAGATTGTCCACATCCCCTAAGGGAAATGAAACTCATATCATGACCATGGAGACGGAAGTAACCCTGAAATGCTGACATTGAAAATATCATTTCGTTGCACGAAAACACAGAAGTACATGCAAAAAAGAGATATTCCTATCTTTTAGCACATGTCACTGCCAAAGAAGGTTAAGGAGACAAGTCGAGAAGAAGCGACTTAAGGGCGAACCAATAGTTCGAGACTTTTCCCTGGAAGTATTTCCTGAGGACTTGCCGGGTCTACCTCCGACTCGACAAGTAGTTATCAATTGATTTGGGTACCTGTGCTGCACCTGTACACGGCACCTAACGATTAGCGCCTTCCGAGATGAAAGAGTTATCTAAGCAACTAAAAGAGTAGTTCCGATAAAGGCTTAATAAGACCCATTTCCTCACCGTTGGGAGCCTGGTCTTGATATTGTCTAGAAGAAAGACGGGACATTCCGATGTGCATTGATACCGGAATTAACTTAAACTAAGCGGGTACTAGAACCGTTATCCGCTCCCAAGAATTGATGATTTATATTTGAACAGCTCAAGGTATTAGGTTTTACTCAAAAATAGACCTAAGAGTCATGTATCACTCAATTGATGGTTCGAGAAGAAGACAATCCGAAGAGCTCCTTCAGAACTCGTTATGGCCATTACTAATTTCAAGTTATGCCGTTTAGGGTATAGACAAACGCACCGAGCATATTTCATAGGACCTTATGATCGGGATCTGCAACATTCAAGAAATGTAAATAAACTTCATATCTGGATAAAATATGGATTGTCTTAATGAGCGAAATTCATGAAATAAATTCGAGAGAATAAGAAAGACACGAAGAACACTTAAGCAGATCTTGGAACTGCTTAAATAAGGAAGAAATTGTATCATGTTCAAAATGTGAATTTTGTATTCCCGTAAGGTACAGTTATGCTTGAGGTCCCGAGATCGATAGTGAAGGAATTCAATGAGGATCAGCCTAGATTGAATCTATTAAAGATTGAATGCATCTCCTAAGTCAACACAACGGAGATTCATCAATTCTATAGTGTCTGCTGGATACTATCAAAGGTTCATGAAGTTATTTTCAAAGAACGCAAAACTATGAACCAAGCACACCCAGAAGAAGGTTAAGTTTGAATGGGGCGATAACAAGAAGCAGCTTTTCCAATTGTTGAAAGCAAAAGTTGTGCCATGCACCAATCCTTGCACACCCAGAGGAGGATGACAATGAGGACCCCAAGGAGGATCTTGTTGACTATTCTGCTAATGGAGGAGATGACGGAGACGATGAGGATGAGCCATTGGAGGAGGATGAGGATAATGATGTTGACATGGAGGCTGATGAGGATGAGGAGGAGGAGGAGCACCCAACTCCTGCCGAATCTGTAGTTGTTGCTTTACCAACTACTGATCAGGCCCCATCTGTAGAGGAGACAGAGTCGTTCGAGACTGATGAGTCTGCGGCCACACCACCACCACACCCAGCATATCGTGTGACAGCTAGGATTTCTATTCAAGCTCCAGTACCTACACCAGTATGGTCTGATGCAGAGGTTGCCGACTTCTCGCTATATCTACTCTACCATCATCACCACTCTCCCCATGGTCTTCACCACTTCCCCAAATACCTTCTCCATCACTACTACTATTACCACCCTCACCTGTGTTATCACTAGCCACCTCCTAGCCCCATTCATTCATTGGGTAATCGAGCTGCTATGATCCAAATGAAAGCTGAGGCCGCATCTACTTCCCATTCTTTACCATTACCACCACCCTTCATACTCTCCCCTACCAGACCAGATGCACCATCATTTGGGATATCACCACCCTTGCCCATATCAGTTCCTACTTCATCACCACCATTGCTACTACCCTCTGCTAGTCGTAGGGAGGACAGACCCGAGGTTACCCTACCACCTCGGAAGAGGTTAGGTATCGCTCTTGGTCCTAGATACGAGGTAGGAGAGAGCTCATCTGCTGCTGCTGCTAGACCGGCTGGAGGTCTTAGAGCAGACTATGGCTTTGTAGCTACTATGGATAGGGAGATCAGGCGTGATCCAGAGAGAGAGGTTGGATATGGGATCACCGACTCGTGGGACGAGATAGTTGAGACCCTTCAGGGGGCACCAGTTAGTACTGACACGGAGTTGGGTCGACATATGACAGCATTTGAGACTAGGGTTAGGCAAGACACGGATGAGATTTATACGAGGTTAGACGATGAGCAGAGTCAGAGACAGCTATTGGCTGGTCGGCTCAATATGTTGTTTAGAGACAGACGAGCACATGCATATACACGTCATCAGATGGAGACAGAGGCTAGATTGTCCCGAGAGGCTTGGAGGCGATCGATGGATGCGAGTGATCTTGCCCGCGGAGAGGTTATGTCACTGCGCACTACCGTACTGGGTCAGATGTCAGAGATTAGAGAGTTGCATGCTGCTGATCGCAGGAGACAGGCTGTGATTTCAGAGATGCTGAAGGCAGACCAGAGGAGATCTGCAAAGATGAGAGAGTTGAGGATAGCTGATCATACCCGACAGCAGCAGCTTATACAGACATTGACAGTGATGCAGTCATTACAGGGACAGGTGACCACATTACAGGGACAGGTGACCACACTACAGGGACAGGTTACCGCACTACAGGGACAGCAGGGACCCGTTGGAGGTCCTGCACAGCCAGAGCTGCCAGAGGAGGCTGGTAGCAGTTCATAGATTAGATCATGTTATGGCTAGTCATTTTGTATATAGCCTACTAAGTATTACAGGTTTAATCCCGGCTAGTAAGGCTTTAGGTTGTTATGTTTATCTTGTAACCTAAACGTTATGATCATTTTATATCTGGACCATTCATGTATGGTTTCCAATTTATATATGGAATGGTTGTATTATGTCACGTTTGTAATCGAATTTGTTTAAGAATGAATGTCGATTTGGTTATATCATTGTTGATTACAATTCAGTTGTATATTTCACTGTGTGATGTGATCTCACTTTATTTATCATGTGTATGTCATATCATGGTTATCGATTTATGCAATCTATCGGGTATGGGTATTTTCCTTATTGATTGAAGAATATGGCACCAAAATGAGACACCAAGGTCAACACCGGTCACAACACCCCAACCCCAACAGCAACCACCAACACATCGGTCACTTAATGCACCACTTCAGGCACTATGAATAATATAACAACCCTGTGTTTGAAGTCATTGTACGACGTCAACAATTTCGCAATGTACCTTTTGTATTGTCGCATTTGCTTGAAATTGGTAAACGGTTAGTTAATCGTGTACGCCAAAAATTAAACGTTCAATGTAAACGGGCATCAACAATTATAAATGTTTACATCAAGCAAGGGTTATATTAATTATTTTAAGGATATATTAACTTTGTTCATTTTATTCTTTATCGGATACGTTTAAGTGTATACGTTTTCGCGATAAATTGCGTTTAGGCAATCCCGGAACCACGAAAACTTTTTCTACGTTCAAACAAAATACTACGTTTATACCCAATACCCAAAATTTAGTCAATATTATCATACATATACATCTAAAACCGGATTCAAAGAGAAAAGACCAAAAAGATGCAAGTTGAGAACACATTTCCATGTTTTCATGGGATGTTCTCAACTATTTGAGGACATACCCCATCCCTACCATACCTTGACCCATGACTAAAGACTTGGCCATCCCTAGGACATGCTATATGTTCCCTTGACCAACTATACATCTTATATATCATGCAAGCACTAGCAAGTAACTCTTATACACTTCACACTTAGATAAAATTCACAAATCACTCTCTTTTCCTTCCTTATATGCTACGGCATACTAACACCACCCAACCAAATCCATACAAAATTTTCTACAACCCTTACACTTCTATATACACATATTCTAAGATGTACTAAGACATTTGCAAGCATTGGTTAACCATTTCCAAGTTATAATCAAGAAAAAGGAAGCTAGGGTTTAGTGAAGGAAAGCTAGGGTTTATTAAGTGCAAGTTTGGTTTTTGTGGCTAAACAAGGGTTTAGTACTTGTACATCATCATCATCATTCTTCTTAAGGTCCATTTAAACTCTTTATGTTGCTATAACTTTCATTATTATGCATATGATATTTCTATTTAGCTTATATCACCATTTAAGTTTTAATCATGAAAATAAAGTTTTCACTTGAAATGACCACATGGATTACTTATACATATGTTGTGTTAATACTTACATTATGTTAAAAAGGATGAGAAAATGTTGTATCATATTGTTTTGGTGTAAACATGATTATGGATTAATTAGGGTTTTCATAACTTCATAATATGTTTCAACTTAAAGAAATACATAAGACATGTTAATATTGATTATGGACTTTTAATCATGTTAATAGAACACTAAAATAAGTTCATATGGAAAGAAATACACTTGTACACACTTGGTTATGTGTAAAAATGATTATTTACAAAACTAGTAAATTAGAGATTTCTTAAGTAAAGTTATGATCTTAAGTATTATCATGAATTAATTAACCTTGGTAACTTGGACACATGAGGACTAATATGGACAATAGACATTTAATATATGTATGATTTATAATATATATGATATATAAGACTTGTAGTAAAAAGTATAAAGAGGTAAAGTATAAAGAAAATATCAAAAATGGATTCAACAAACTCAAGCAAACTTGCTGTCCCAAATTCGAATTTTTACATACTTATTTTATATTTTTATAAGATAATACATTTCACGACGATTCCGAAAAAGTAAGAAACTTGTTAAACGGATTAATAACGAAAAAGTTACGTTAAAAACGAGTTATACGTTAATAAACGTTGTCGTAAAGTAAATTAAATTTTTTTATAAAAACATTTTATATAAAATTTAAAAACAGCAAGGGTTAGTATTTTTAACAAATAATACATATTTTTAGGATTCCACAACTGATAAGATCGTCAATTTTGAAATTTAATAACGAACGATTATGATTCGCAAGTTTTACGACATTAATACTTTTATAAAACTATTTTAAAAATTGTTATATTCATGACAGAAAGTTATATTTTTGTAAACCTACATAAAAATATAGAACTTTAAAATACGAGAACGTTCCTCGAAAGAATCATTATAAACGGAGCTATAAGGAATAAAATACGGCATTTACGGGGTTTACGACGACAAATACTGAATTATACGAAACTCATGTCTGTCATGAAAGTAAAAGTTTCTGTCATCAGGGGTTGAAATTTTAAAAAATCGTCTCAATATCGACTAACACGTATTATTAACGAATAGTATGGGACTATAAGAAAAGCGAGAACCGGGATTCTTATAAACGCAAAAGTTACGCCAGTTTTACTAAACGGTATTTTTAAACGTTCTAACTTATTAAAACACAATTTTTCCAAAAACCATTAGTTGGTGACTTGCGCTATATGAATATTATGTGGTTAATCAATGATACTATATTATAGGGAGTTTCATAATGAGGCCTCATCGGGCGGCGTTTTCGACGAGTTGTTGGATTTACGATTTTTTAAAGTGTCCTAACTCCTAGACGTCATGTCATGACTCTTTAATTATGATAGCCCGACGATAGTACGATGTAATACAACATATAGAATTATATTCAATGTTGTTAGATTTAAGTTACTCGGTACTTATACGACCTTACTGTATTTAGGTTGCAATTTGATCGATTCGCGTGGCACGTTATTTGAGATACACTTGGTATTTGCTCACTCAAGGTGAGTTCATAGCCCCACGTTTTACATGCTTTTGTTTTACAAAGTTTTTGGGGTGAAAAACATGCAATGCTTTACAATTGGACACAAGTGGTTAAGTTTCATGTTATGATTACGTGTTGCCTAAGTAGCGATAACCCATATCTGAGCCCATTATCATGAACTGTTAATTACGAGCGCGAATGTTATAAATAGATCTATTGGGTTTGACAACCCCGTTCGGGTGATTAGCTATCACTAGGGAAACGAACGTATACCATGTCGAATATAGGATGTTGCGGGTTAGAACATCACCACGGGCAATGTAGGCCATTAATTTGGCATCCATACACGTCAAGCTTCAGTGTCATGAGCTTAGAGCAACGTAATTACATTTATATGATATCTGCATCTGTTGCATTATCATACACTTGGGAGATCTTGTGGTCCTACAATATATGATTTATCAAACCTATGAATTCACCAACATTATTGTTGACGTTTTAAAGCAATGTTTTTCAGGGGATCAATAAGCACAAGGTGCGATGGATACATTGGTGGTTTTGAATTGGATGTCATGCATTAAAGATTTTGTCGCATTTCATTTTGTTATCTGTTATGGGCTGAAAATCTTTGTATTTTGATCAAGTGAACAAGTTAAGCTTCGGGCTTATGTAACAATTACTTTGTTAAATCCAATGTATCATTTTCAAACGACTTTTTGGTCGTTCTATATATATCTTGTGTGATTGATCTATGAAGTAACACGCCCCGGACCCATATTCCGCTGCGACCCAATTTGGGGGTGTTACAATTATTGTGTTACAAACTAAATTTTCAAAAATTGTCGTACAGTTTCTAGCAAACAGAACCAATTTTCTTCAGAAAGTGCGCCGCACAACACTATTGTGCGCCGGTTTTTGCCGTACTTACAGAAAGTACGTCGTACTTATACCAAGTACACCGCACTTCCTGCATTTTTCACAAACAAAACCAGTTTTCAAAAAAGAGAAGAGGAACATCAACATCAATACCAAAACCCCAAAACCACATAAACTGTAATTGACAATTTGGAAATGAGGAATGTATTCCTTGTGTTCATAATTCTTAAAATCTTGTATTATCATAATTTGTACATTAAAATAAAAAAAATGAAAAAGAACTGTTTAACATCTTATTTGTTTGAAATTCTGAATGCCTATATGTATCTATTGATTGCTAAGTGTTGCTTATTTAATTTTGACTACCTGCAAAATGGAAATAAAAACGAAAACTTTAAAAAACATGAAAATTATATGATACTTGATATGTTTAAAAACCTGATGCTTGCTATGTTTTACAAATATTATAAAAATAAGAAATAAAAAACACTGAAATTAAAACTTTTAAAATTTTAAAAACTAAAAATTTTAAAAGTACGGCGCACTTACTCCAAAGTCCGCTAGTTTTTCTAAAAAATAACAAAGGATTTGAAAAAACTCAGAAAGTACGCCGCACTTTTTCTAAAGTGCGTGATTGGTGAGATTCACACTGTATATATATATATATATATAATATAATAAAATATAAAATATATATATAAGTCTAAAAATCAACAAGATCAATGATGTAAATACCATGCTTGATCTCAAAAGTTTTTCGCGGTAATATCGGGAACAACGATCGCATCCTCGTAAACCCCGGTGGTGCAATCGAGCAATGCGCATATTTTTGATTATCGTACCTTGATAACTAAAGGAGGAAAGAAAGTTTCTTGATATGAAATTTTGGTTTCTATCAGATTTTGGTGATTCAACAGAAGGTTAGTCGCACCATGTAGTAGAAAGACGTCTACAGGCTTAGAATCCGAGTGCGCCTAGGCAAAAAAAAGAAAATTTAACGCACTAATTTTTTTTGGTTTTTTTAATGATTTATTCACAATTGTCTTACCCCGACAATGAGATAAGCACAACATCGCCCAAATAATCTACTTACTTACACGTAGCTCACAAAAAGATAAACCACAGGTGAGCGGAGGAGTATGAAATAACGCGAAGCATATTTCTCCTTTCTGGTCGTAGTTCCTCGAACAACCCTCCTTAATAATACCCACTATAAAGTATTGTAACTTTTCCAAGGTGAGCGTACGTTGTAAGAGACACAAATGGCAAGTTTTTAAATCGCTTGTTCGAGTTGGAACCAATAAGTTCAACCGAAGTTAATATGATAATACCACAGTTGAGAAAATATATTTGGTATTTTACAAATTTGTGAGATTTTTTTTATGACAATGATATTTAATATTTTATGGACAGGCAATGCTACTAAAAACAATTAAAACATGCTGAAATTTGGATCATGAAAAAGGGCTTTTGCTAAAAAGGTTTTGACACATAACTTTTTGTACAACTATGACTCAAAAAGTTCAAAGTAACACAAAGCATTTGTTTACACCTTGTTTTAGACACAACCATGCACTCTTTTTAAAAACCTAAAACCCAAGATTCCAAGTTGCAGTGCCACATAAACACTGTAGCTTTTTAAAACCACAGTTTGAAAGACAATTGTAAAAAACTTAAAAACAAAGGATTTACTAAAATTATTGGTAAAACAACTCAAACAAGCTTAAATTCATAAGCAAATTCTAACCACATAGTAACCCCCAACCCATACCAAACCCAAGTTTTATGACTCCCTTTTTTTAACACTTAAACCCCAAACAACTCCCTTATATTTTAAAAAGTATTTAAAAACACACAAGAACTGTTATTAAACTTAAAATTTTTAAAGACTACTAATAATTAAGCAATATTAAGCACTAAAATCATGAAAGGCTAAACAAATAAGCACTTGTAAAGGCAAATAAGCTAGAACAGTACTTAAGCTATTTTAGACAGTTTTTGATCAAATTGCAAGAAAATGAAAGAAAAGCACTAACAGCATACTTTAGCATAATAAACACTAAATAAGCACAAAAAAAACATAATCTAACTAAAAAAAATAAGCATATAAGCAATTGCTAACAGTAATTTTTAAGCAAAATTTAAAAGGGAATGTACCTTTAATCCTTTGCTCAAAACAGGATTTTTGAAACCTATTAAGCTCTAAAACCCTACCCAAAGCTTATAAACAAGCTTAAACTAAGTAACCAATGAGCCATCCCAAATTGCTCATTCATCCATAGCTTTATCCAACAGTAACTTTTCTTTTGAATTTTTCTTAAACTTGTGTTTCAATTTAAAACAGGTTATAGAGAGTACTTAAATGAAAGCTTAAAGGTTTTTAAGAGACACTTGTAATTTAGAACATAAATATAAAACGTAACTGAATTTTCATTAAAAAAAGAGTGAAGTACAAGTACATTGAAGAACTAAACCGAAACTTATTACATTAAAACTTTTAAAAAATTAAAAACTACTCTCCGTGCCTCAAGGGCTTACAATGCTTAAATAGTAAAAAAAACGAGCTAGGGTTCCTCCTTGGTCTTCTTGTCTTAAAAAACTACTCTCTTGTGTCTTCTGTCTTCTGCCCTTTTATAGCACAAGGTTTGTGCTTCTTGTGTTTGTTATGAGAGGGGGAAAGCAGCCTTTGATCCTAGCCTTCAATTCTTCAAAAACAATCATCATAGCCGTTGAAGTCAAAACCCAATAGAAAGCAAGGGGATTGCCACAGTGTTTTTCAAAGCCATGTGGGTGTGGGGTTATGGGATTGTGAAAGGTTTGGATGTATGTGGGAGGTCAAACGAGGTGAGTAGGGACAGGAGGTGGGGTTGGGTGTTTTGGCGGGAAAGCTTTGAAGAAGATGTACAGTAGTTTGAAAATGGGGTGAAGGTTTGGGGTGTTGACAAGATTGGTCCCTCAAGGTGATAAGGGTGTTTGCAGTACACGTCCTTGTGGTTTTTAAAAGTTTGGAGACTTGGCAAATTAACCCCCTGAAAGTTATAAAGGACGTTGCAGTACACGTCCTTGTTAGTTATAAGTTCTTTCTATTGGCAGCTTTGGCCCTTGGGGTATCTCTTTGGGCATTTGGCAGTTTTGCCCCTTCTCTTTATTTTCTTCTTTTTCCTCTTTAAATAAGTTTAGGGATTTAACAAGTTTAGTCCCTAAACTTGTTTTTCTTGACTTTTTGGCTTCGGGCTTGTCGGGGTTGACTTTCTGTTGACTTTTTCAGGCTTTTTGGTTTGACTGGACTTTGTCTTTTTCCTGCTTTTCCATTCCGAGCCCGGTTTTGTCGTTTTGGCTTCGTTTTTCGTCTTTTTCTTAGGTATCCGTTCCTGCACAACACAATTAGCAAAACAAGCATATTTTTGGCATTTTAAGTCCGTTTTTAGTTATTTTAGCTCGTTTTTAAAGGTAAAAGGTATGTGTAATTAAACACATACCAGGGTGTGACCAACAACTGCGGCTTGGACACCCCGGATGTGTGACAAGACATGGTGGATCACATAGTACCGCCATGGTACTTTTCGGTGTTGCGCCACTTGCCCAACGATGACTTTCTGAGCCAATATAATATAAACCTGGCGTAGCAAGTGGCAATGGGTTCTCAACTGAGGCTAAGGTTTGAACAAGAGGCCAAACTGCTAAAGAAAGCTATAGCTCTAGTAGCCCGACAGGACCAGAGGATCCAAGCTAGGGAAAAAGACATAAAAAATTTAGAGGCGCTGCTTGAAGCTGAGGCTGACA